>JANHFQ010009660.1:0-10640 GCA_032468035.1 Aparallactus werneri | reverse complement strand
AAGATTGCATAGGTCATTGATGTAGATTAAGAATAGATCTTTTCTAGGACATAATACAGCATGCCCCCAGAATAGCGAGGTTTGAACTGTTGCTTTGACCATCATCTTGTTCTGTCCCCTGGATGCTGCGGCACTTGAACTGTTTGAATCATGCTGGCATGTACGTTAAAGTTGGTGAGCATGACAGAAAACCTGATTATTCTTCTAGGGAAATTTTACAATGAGCAAGAAGCCTCCATAAAAATGTAATCTGGACAAAACCAGAACGCTTTAGAATATGCAAGGAGTGAGACAAAGATGCTTATTGTCCTCGTAATCTGCTCAATCTACGCAGTGAATATACACAGCATGAGACGTGATAGAGATGAGAGCTAGTAGGGGCTTCTGGATGAATGTTACAACTGGTTAGATGTCTTTACGAGCGGCTGTGCAAACAGAGACAGCCCAGCAGTGGAATAGCCAGACAGGAGATGATTCTGGTTGATAGAAATTTCTCCAGAGGAAAGATAAATTAGGGGATCACCCACACAAGCTCTGGAAGAGCTGCTTCTCTCAAGGAGGCTGAGACATTAGTTTCTTATGGTCAATCATGAGTCAAACGGCTTGAGAATTAAGGATTTACAGTGTGCCCTAAATTGCCATGTAGCCTTTATAGTCGTTTGACCTTGCCAAAGCCTCACCTTCTTAATCACTATACAATTTAATTGCTTTATAGCATAAGAGAGATATTCCAAATAGCATTGAAGATCAAAGACTCTGTGAGTGCCTTCTTTTTGAAATTTAAGAAGAGAAAAATAAAACCCTGCTATCTTAGAGAATTTTAATTTAAAAAGCAAAAAAGCTTAACAAGAGTGTGATATAAGAAAGTTTCACGCGGACAAGGGGGGCAATGATTTTTAAAAACTATTTTTTCTGATAAAACTGCCTTTGAAAATAGAAACATTAATTAGACTAACAAATTGGATATTTGTGGAAATATTGATGGTTTATTTTTAAGGATAGTAATAATGGATGGATTTTACAAAACAAGAAGATAAGAGCAATATGAACTGGACTTTATGACTGAATATGGAGAAACAATTGGGACTGAAGTATTAAATATGGGGAGAACAAAACAGAAAAAAGTCTGTGTTTCACTTTATCTGTAATAATTAACATACTTTTACTTTTTTACCATGGCAACCACAAGGAAAACTGCTAAATTGGGAGAAGGACATGGGAGTTTATTGGAAGAATTTACAAATAAGGGCATTTTATCAGATTTATTGCAGAAATTGTTTGAACAATTTGGTAAAAAGTAAAAAAGGCAAAGGAAGAAAGATTTGCAGGGATGAAAAAAAATCAGAAAGAAGTTAAGAAAATTTACGAGCGATTGTGCAAACAGAGACAAATCTATAAGGCAACTGACTAGATTTCAAACAAATTATTGACAAAGTGGAAGTTTGGGGAAGGATAGAAGTTATAAAAGTTGGAGAAGGATTTGGACAGTTTAGCATTACTGGAACGTAGAGAAAAAAATTGCTTAAGATTTAGAACAATTCTAGAAGAACATGGAGAGGATATCAGAGAAAAGATTGGCAAATCTCTATTGATTTCCTGAATTGGGATTGGGACCTTATACAAAAGTCAAGATGTATTATTTTACAGAATGGAAAGATTCCTGATAGTTGGAAAGAGACTATTATAATGTTACTAATGAGGGACAAGATTTGACTTTAACAAGAAATTATCTACCAATATCTTTATTGAATAATGATTACAGACTGTTTTGGCTGAAAGGCTAAAAATAATTTTGCAGGATTTTATTAATGAAGATCAGTGAAGGTTTTTACATAAATTACAAGGTAATGTTAGAAATGCTAATATTCTGCAATAGTTGGGGCAACATAATGAAAAGCAATCTGCATTAATAGACGCAGAGAAGGCGTTTGACAATTTGAATTGGATTTTTTGTTGTTGTTTAGAATTCTGGAACATATGAACCTTGGAAATAATGTTCTTAGGTGGGTAAGGTCAATTTATACTTCTCCAAAAGCAGAAATAATTGTTAATAGAAAACTAATAAAACAATGCTAGATTTTAAAAGGTACAAGACCATGATGTCTACTGTCTGCATTTTGTTCATTTTGGTTCTTGAGGTATTGAATAGAGACATAAAACAATATCAGTGAATTATGGAGTTAAGATTAAAAAAGAAACATATACGTTGAAGACATTGTTGGGGCCAATGTGCTGACTCTGTAAACTGCTTAGATAGGGCTATAAAGCACTATGAAGTGGTATATAAGTCTAAGTGCTTTTGCTATTTGTTGTAAAAGATCCATTATTAGATGGCACAAAGGAAGGTGTATCTTTTCATACATATGTATCTTTTCACACACATGTAGTCCAGAAGCTTGCTTAAGGATTATGTTTTAATTTACAAGTTTTACAGAAAGCAGTTGGGGAAAAAAAGGAAGCTATAGGCTCTTAAACTGTCATGTTCCTTAAGAATTCAGTATTCATATTCATGCTGTTACCCAAATTAAAATGGCATATTTCATAATATATGTCTTTTGCAGCTGCCTCTGTCATTCTGACAAGAAAAACATCTATACAGATTATACCATTTTTGGGGAAATTTATGCCATATGGAAAAATGTACCATGTTTTCTCAATACACGATCTCAATTTCTAACCAAAATGTAATGAACAACCAGCAAAGTGCTTTCAAAACAAATGAACGAAAGCGCTGCTGTTTTACTCCATTGGACACCAAAATACTGCTACAAGTTTATTATTTACGGTACTTATTTATTGTTGGAACTTGTATGCCGCCCACCTCCTCACGGACCCCGGGCGGCTCATAACAACAAACACAACAATATAAAACATTAAAATATTAAAGCATTAAAAACATTAAAAACAATCCAACATAATACTATTAATGTTCACTCAGTTCAAGTTCAAGTTGTGATCTCCTTGATCAACAATGTTTTGGATGAGAAGAACATACTCTAATTTGTTCAGAAACAGGTCCCTTTAGCCATTTTCCTAAGATTGAATCCTGATATGGGGAATGGAATCCATAGAATCCATGACTGTCTTGTGGAACTTTAGCCCAAAAGAAGACCTCATTATTTTCTAAACAAATTATCAAGCAGCAGCAATCATTCTCACACTGTTTTCACCAAACTTTGTTCAGAATACAGATAGTTTTCGACTTAAGGCTACAATTGAGCCCAAAATTTCTGTTACTAAATGAGACATTTGTTAGGTGAGTTTTGTCCCATTTTATGACCTTTCTCACCACAGTTATTAAACAAATCCCTGCAGTTAAGTGAATCCCCGTTGACTTTGCTTGGCAGAAGGTCGCAAAAGGGGATCGAGACACTGCAACCGTCATAAATACGAGTCAGTTGTCAAGCGTCTGAATTTTGATCACATGACCATGGGGCTTTGCAACGGTCACAAGTCACTTTTTACAGTGCTGTTGTAACTTTGGTCACTAAATGAACTGTTGTAAATCAAGGACTACCTGTATAAGGTAGCAAACAGTTCTGACACAATGAAAGAGAATAAACAAAAGTTGTGTCCCTAATTGCTTTTCATTAATTTAGTAAGATAAGACAAATTAAAAATAATAAACTGAAGTATTCATATTTGAATGCCATTTACTCATATAACTAGAGGGCTAACAGTATGCATGCATTAAAACATCCATAAAAGCAATTCTGTACTTGTGAAAACATGGCCTGCTAGTGTTCTCATTTCAAGAGTCCCTCATTTCATTCCCTATGAAATGAGGAGGGTTTTACTTGCTTCTATTAAGATAAAGGGGTGGAGCTTAATATAACCTTGGAGTTAATTAAGGGTCTGCTATTGAGAATAATATTTACTGGGTTCCTAGCCCCTGATCTCTCTAGGAACGGGCACCCATAGTCTACATTCTTGGCTACTAACTATGTAGAGGGGGCAGATTCTGGAGAAGATGGTCCTAAAGATAACATGGGCCCAAGTCAGCAAGGACTTTAGAGACTGCAATCCCCTGCTTGAACTGAAGCCTTCTGGCAATCAATGCAGCTTCTCTGAAATAGATATTATTCTGCTGGACTGATCAGTGTTGGCGGGCAAGCAGACAGCTGCGTCCTATGCCAGCTGGTGCTTCCAAGTCATTTTCAAGGGCAGACCCATACAAAATAAGTCACAAACTTCCGTGTCAGCTATACAAACGTCAAAAGATGTAAATCAAGAGGAAATCAACAGAAGGAAAAGATAAGGAGGGTTTCTAGTGATATTATCCTGGTAATTCATTAAAACTTTAATAAAATTTTAAAATGTGGAGGGTTCCCAGGCCATGTTATTAATTTTCTCCTTATATAGAAAAAGGACCCACTTGGAGCTAGAACCAATTTCGAGAATTCATTCAAAACAAGATACAAAGATCTGAAACAATGTGCCTTGAATTTGTGATCATGGAAATGCATGAATGGCTGTATTTTTTTAAAATCAGAATTTGATAAAATTAACAGGCCGCTTGCCAACTTCCACAAATTATTACGGGAGTTTTTGTGTTAGCTTTTTAAAATAAAGCTTTAGTTTTTATATTGAATTCCATACCATTTGCAGTCATAGTTATAGGAATAAAGACAGTTTTACTGTCAAACAAACAAAAAACAAAAAAACCCTGTCAAACAAAAAAGTTTGTTTGGTTTTTAAACAAGAGAAACAAATGATCAAAATGAAAATACAGTTCCATTCATTCTCAGTTTTGTTTCACTGGAATATGAGGGTTCATAGGATCTAATGAGTGACATAGTAAAACATTAGCTTCCTTTGCTTTTTTAAAAGTTCTTTTTTCTTTATTAAGAAAAGCAAATATCATTAACTTTACCGTAGTTCTTCCAGTGGAAGTTCTGCAAGAAAAATATACCGAGCTAATTGCATTTCAAATTGTTTTTTTGTTTTCCCTTACCACCCAATGATGCCATTGTTTTGTCTTTTTCGATTGCTTCTCTACATCTGGATATCATATGATTTCTTTAACTGCATATGTGATTGCAAGCTATAATGTTGCTCCAATTTGCTTGTGCATATGGGCTATTTATAATTGCGCTCTATTTACATCCTACTTTAGAGATAAGGAGAGGGCTAAATATATACTGGCCAGCCTTCTTTCTCTCCGAGCCTGGCATATGCTCTGTTTTCAGCATAGACTGACAGAACATTCTGGGACCCCTGAGATGTCGTCTGTTTTGAGTAGGCAAAATCTTCTCCCAGATCTCATCCAAATCTTCCCTTCAGCAAAGTTCTTCAGATTTTTGCTTGAATTAACAAGCCTTCCACATTTTAATTTAGGTCCAGCAACCAATATTGCTTTTTATTGAAACCAATAAGAAATCTTGAATAGTGTAACACTGTCTGGATCCATTTTTCTTTGTGCCATCCATACTGCATGAACACACTGTCCAAGTTCTCTTTCCATTTTTTTCCTCCCAGTTTCTGTCTGTTTTCCCTCTCCTCACTTTCTTACCAGAAAGTCTTCTTTCTCAGATTGTACTTATCTGCCAGGTGTTTCAGTGGATGTATGAAGAGTCAGAAGGAATCAATGGCTGAATGCAGGCTGTCAGAGGCTAATTTCCTGGCCTCTTACTATAAAACAAGTCAGATTTTAAAAAATGATAATTTCTTGTACTTCTGTTCTGTGAAATGCATCCAGATTTACTTTGGTACCGGAAGAGAATTTTTCTACCTTATTTTGAGCAGAATTAAATGCAGTCTGGATAGGCAGGGTACTCCATTGTTTGGTAATAGAAAAGGAAAGAACATGATAAATAGGTGGAATGAAAGAATATTATAAAATCCTATTCAACCTGTGTGCATTCAAAAACAAATTTATGTCCATAGAGACATTTTTGAAGTTGTTTTGATTAGAAATGAAAATGGGAATATCTCAAACCAATGAATCTACATATGACTGAAGACCTTGGACAGCATTTCAAAAGCAATGAGATTCTTTCCCCCCATATTATGATAAAAGAATTGGATGAAAAGCATTAATGCAATCCTGTTTGCTGGCATCAATACATTGGCAGCAGCATTATACTACCAGTGATTTTTAGAGTGATTATACAACCGGTCATACTTAGAATGATTTTTATTGAGGTGATATAGAAACATTTGTAATAAATAAAATGATGCCCTGGACAATTTGTGAATTGGTAGCATCCATATAGTCTATTGGCCACCATAATACAGCATTTTGGTAGCCTTAACAAAGAACTTCAGGCCACTTCTGATATGATACACTGAATTTCAGCTAAGCTTAAATATAGTTTTGTATGTGTACTTCAACATGTTTTCTTCATCTAATCCAGAGGTGTCAAATTCCCGTTGTCATGATGGCATCACACAATGTATCAGGACTTTTTTCCTCTTCACTAAACCAGACATGGGCGTAGCCAGCGCGTGACACATCCGGCTTGCGGGCTGGGAGTTTGACAGCCCTGACCTAGTCCATGTGATATATGAACTGTGAAGTTTTATTGAGCTGTATATACTCACACAAATCATGGCTTATTTAGTACATCATGGTTGGTCAGCCATTGCTTAACATGATCCATAAATTCAGTCAAAGGAAATGGAAAACAGGAGCAGAAGAAAGAATTAAGCATCATGTCAGTGGCTGTGTTATTACTCAATTTTCTGAGTTTGCTGGTTACATGGCTGGATTCACACAATGCACTGAGTCGCAAGCTAGCTAATCACATTTTAAACTAATATGTTCTGCAAACTAAACCATTCGCTAGATTAACCTGTATTTCCTTGTCTTAAGAATGTGATCAACTAAAATAATGTTACCGTTCTAAATCAGGAAATAGCACAAAATGTCAACCAGGTCTAACTTGACAGGAAAAAGAAAAAAGAGAATATAAAATGTCAGTCTGTGTTACACAGGTTGATAAAACAGCCTAATTAACATTGATATTACGATCTTTGAAGACTGAAGACAGCTATAATTTAGTTCTTATTCACATTTTATTTGTTCTATTCCCGGGAATTAAGTGGAGAAAGAATTAGTAGAAATAATTTCTTCACAAGTTTTAAATAGTAATGTAGATCACAGTGTATGATCTTTTAAACAGAGATAATGTAATGCACATGTGACTTCTAAAAATAAATGCACTTTTATATTAATACTTCAGGAGAAACCAGAAGGTCCTCTTTTTCTAATCTTTTAAAATGTACACTATGTATCGGAGACCTCTGAAAAACAAAGTATCCAATATACAGTTTTCACTGTATGCTGATACCCGATAACAGCCTCTAAAATAAAGTTCCATTCCTTACAACCTGAAAACAGATGAGCTCTTAATGGAATTAATTTCAAGAATCACTAACTACAGGAATAAAAATTACAGTTTGTGCTATCACTTCACAAGATTATGCTGTCAGGTAGCAGATTTGATATGAAACAGAAGCGAAGCGAGTACAATAAAAAGCATGTTCTCTCAATTTGTATTAAACATTTCTTTGCAACATAAAGAGTACCAAATTCAGTGATAACTGATATTCAGGAAAGCAGAGTAAATTTGCAATAATTAGTAACAAAAATGTAGTTATTAAAGTCTTACAATAAATAACACTCTTTTTAATTAATATTTCAGAATGTTCCGGAAGGATTTACCTCCTAGACTTTAAAAAACAATACCAAGGGAGATTAAATACTGAGAACCAAGAGGATGGCAAAACTGGCGTATAATGTAATAATTGCTGTAAAATACCTCTGATATTCGTGATCAGCTCTCGGCAGCTGAGCTCTCAGAGTTTAGCATCAGCATTCCTAACTTTTTCAGCCTTTTCTCTCCAGTGGAGGTAAAAAAAAATACAATTAAGATCACCTATGTCCAAATCACTAATCAGTTAGCTTCAAGGAAGAAAAATAGGCTATTCCACATAAAAGAATACAAGTTTATTGCACAGCATCCATAAAAATAGCTACAATTCCTACGACTCATTCTTTTACTTTTGACCGATATTGTGAATAGTTCAAACTACTATTCCTCCGACATCTTACACTATTATATGTGCTCCCTCATTTCCAAAGTTCTCACTGTTCAGCAAAGGAACACAAGGATTCCAACATCCTTTTCCTTGCCAAATAGCTGCAAATGGTAGCGAAACTGCAATTCCACATGCGACTAAGAAAGCTCGGGACAGCCGCCAAGGTACCAAGACTGGGGTCATATATTATCCTAAATTGCGATTTCTTTACCCCAGACTTTTAAAACAAGCTTTAGTGGCCTGGTTTAAAACATGACACACGGCCCAACGAGTGAGTAACATCATTTAATGCTGGAGGGAAAGGGAAGTGAATCTACACTGCTTTAAATTGTAGAACATCAGGTCTGGCAAGAGAGGCATGGTAAGGATCTTGTCTACCATAGTAAGGAATGTCATCTGATGGGACCTAGGAGGAGAGCCTTTTCTGCTGCAGCACCTGCCCTTTAGAGCATCCTCAACCCTGCAGGCCTTCTAGGAAGCTCTTAGGATGTGGTTTTGTCATCATGCCTGGTGGTCTGGTAGTGGTAGAGCCTGCTGATTAGATACTTTGTTAGCAATGCACTGTACCCTCCCACAAATTAGTCATATTGTTTTAATTAACTTTTAATTACTTTAATGACTTTTATTGTGTTTGTATTTTTAAATTATTTCTTACATTAATTATTTAATTGAGCCACCCTGCATCATTCAGGTGAGATGGGCAGCAATATAACTTGAACCAATAATTAAATAAAGTAAGTAAATATATCATTTCCATCCACCAAATCATTTCTTTCATGGTGAAGAATTGAGCACGGATCACCTGGTGTTCTATTTCTTTCTTTTTTAATTAAATTTGTTTGCCACCCATTCTAGGGGCCACAACGACTATGCCACACACTGCACCAGTTGAAGCTTCCAAATGCTCTTCAGGGGTAGCCCCATGTAGAATGCATTGTAGTAGTCCAAGCATGAGTTAACCAGGTGCTTGAATGGACTGAGTGCAGGGACTCCTGATCCAGGAAAGACCACAACTGGCATATAATCTGAAGCTGTGGAAAGACAGTTGTGCAACTGCCACTTGCTCTTCAAGCCAGAGTTGCAAATAAAGGAGTTGTGGATAGGGTCTGTCTGGGGTAGTGCCATCCCATCCAAGTCCCAGATCTTGAAGCTCCATGCACCCAAAGCCATTCGGTCTTGCCACGGTTCAGCTGAAGCCAGTTTTCCCCCATCCAGACCTCCACAGCTTCCATCAGAGTGCAGTGATAGCATCACTTGGGTCGCCAAAGGAGATAATAGAGATATTTTCCATCTCTATTAGGCTGTTCTTTATATTGTCATAAAGCTAGAATAACCAAAGGTCATTGTCTTCGGAACAGTTCATGCTATTTATCCACAATATGATTTCCAAGGCCTCTGGAACTTTCTGCCCTTTTTTAATATTTAGATCTCAACATAGATAATGCAAATTCTTGCTTCCTGTTCATGTTTGTGTGTCTATGTTTTTGTCTGCTTTTTATCCTGTTTTTCCCTGTTTTGACATTTGCTGATGCTTATTAACTAAACCTCAGGCTATATTTTTGCTAGCTGTGTTGAACGGCATGTGTGATGGTGCCAGTCTAGATATGAGTTTCACCAGAAATGCACAGGGTACAAATAGGTACCGAGTTTTCAGCAAAGTGCTGAAAATACTGGCTGTGTCGTAGAGCTTTGCTGAGGGGAACCGTTGTTTGTGGACATTGTTTGGAGAGTTAATCAAGGAATTTTACTTCTACCTTCCATACTTCCTTTAAAGACAATAACATTTCAGGTATCTGATAAAACATCCACTGTTTTAGTCTCAAAACAATGTGAACATGCAAGTAATGCAATTTTGTGTCTACTCAAAAGTAGTAAATCCCACTTAAATTTAGTTACTCCTACTCACCAAGATCTGCTTGAGGCAGGACAATTGGGTTAGAAGAGTCTATTGACTTTTTCTGCAACACACAGTTCACAGATCATTCCCACACAATTGACATTTGTTGGGTTTTGACATTCCCCTCTTGATTCTTAACCCATTTAAACCCCTCAAGTTTGTTTGTTTTATGGCTTGGGTTAGTCGATGACCTCTCTACACTGCAGTTCATTCAACAAATCACAATTAAGAAAGGGTGATTGAGCTCAATATATCAAAAAGTTCTGTTACTTTGGAGAAGAGATGGATGTTTTTTGATGGAAAAGGAGACAAACTGGTCACTTTGTGAAATGGGAGGAGGAAGAAACCAAGAGGATATGATGTGGTTTTCACGTCACAGTAAAAAGAACAATGTTCCTAAAACATAAAACCAGTACAAAATTATGAAATACGAAAGAGAGAAAAAAGAAAGGATCAAGTGTCGGAAATTGGGAAAAGCAATGTTTTCTTGTTTTAGTGTACTATAAGTGAACAGGAATGAAACCATTCTTCAAATTACAGTATTGAACCAAGTACAGAGATGTCCTGATGTTCACAACAAGAAAAATGTACAGAAATGGCTAAAACTCCCCCCGCTTTTGCCCAAATAAACCCTGATGCAAGACATGGAACTATGTTATAAAAGCTAGACACCTTGTGTTGCTTCCATGAATGTGTGTCT
>JANHFQ010009656.1:83156-95865 GCA_032468035.1 Aparallactus werneri | reverse complement strand
TTAAGCAGCATAATTAGATGGTTTTTCAACTTGCAACCAGATCACTTAACAGTGAAGTTTCTGGTCCAATTAACTTTGTTAAACTAGGATTACCTGTAGTACAGAGGGACATGGAAGCTGCTTGGAGAAAGTGAGGATAATCAAATTACAGAATCCAATGTAAAAAATTAATTCCAAGAAGGAATATGGAAAAGACACAGTGGAATGGAGTGAAAAAAGGACTGTGCATGATAAACATCTATGTAAGTGAACAGTTGTTGCTGTACATTAGCATGAGAGAAAGATACTGGATAATATGTATGTAGAGGAAAGACATAGGAAAGAGCATATATGTAGCAATAGCGCTTAGAGTTATATACCGCTTCACAGTGCTTTATAGCCCCCTCTAAGTGATTTATAGAGTCAGCCTATTGCCCCAACAATCTGCGTCTTCATATAGTCAGAGGGACAAAGAAAGGTTAAGATTAAATTGATAATCCATGGGAAAAAATAATGAAAAAGTTGAGAATGTTGAAAATTTGTAAAGTTGCAGCTGTAGATAGTGTAAGCGGAGAAATGTAACATAAACGTGGTATGCTTGTGGAGTGGCTGTGCAATCTGGTTAATATTTTGAAGCCGGTATTTGCCTTAGGATTGCTAGAATGCTATTATTGTTTCCTTGTGCAAAGAGAAGGTTGGAAAAGAAAATGCGAAAACTACAGAAGGATTAGTGTGTTAAGCATGCTTGGGAAAGTGTTTGGCAGAATTCTGACCAAAAAAGTATGTGAAATTGACAATGAGCAAAATTTGGCAAGTGCTGTATGACTCTATCCCATGCAAGATCAGATGTTGCTCTTCGGCAGGTCATCAAGAAAGTATGAATGTGAGAGAGGAAGTTTATTGCAAGTTTGTTGATCTAATGAAAGCGTACAATAAAATGAATGTTTTGCATGAATATGGAATCAAAGGATGATTGCTTGTTGCATTAAAAGTGGTGTAAGATGGAAACAAAGCACACATAAAAATAAATGAAAAACTCTGAATAGTTCAACTCTGAGCAGGATAAGACAGTGGGTATCATGTCCCTTGGTTGTTTAATGGATTTATGCATTGTTGTAAAAGGAATGCTTATCCATCCAAAGTCATTGGATATAAGATAGGCAGCAAATAAAATTTATAAATAAACGCTTATTAAACATTAGAAGTGTGTTGATCAGGGATGTGAATGAGCATGTATTCTTGTATGCCATGGAGTGGACTGAGAATGCAACTGATTTGCAGCAAATATTAGAAAGTTATGATGGAACAAGGAGCATATATCTGAAAATTAATGTAACAAAGACCAAGTTAATTATTTTTCACAATTGGAGTGAACAATTGGATGTGATACATGTATAATAAAAAATAGAGCAAGTATCCAAATTTGCTACTTGGCAGGATGTTTGTTAAATATGGAAAAAATAAGAGTTGAAAGTATGATAGAAACATTTTGCATAATATGTGGTGTGTTGTGAAGAATATTTGTTAAATGAGCAAAACTGCTGCATATAAGAGCATGCCCATTTCGTTATAGTGACTATGTAGAGCACATGAAAGTAATGCATTTACTGTGACATTTTCCCCAAGTGCTTTTGTAATATTAGTATATAAGGTGTCAACAGATGAGGGTCTCGGTGAAAGTTATGTCTAAATTGAAGAAATATTGCTGCATGAATGCATAAGCCACTTCTCAAATTCTCACTTCCCAAATCACCAATCTCCAATTTAAAAACTGTTTTTCTAAAGCTAAATCTTAGTTTATGGAGGCATCTTATTAAGTATATAGAAGCAATTAAAGAAGAAGAAAAATTGAAGACCATTGGCAATCCTGCTTATTATGTAACTATGCACAGGCTTATCTTTGGGAATCAGCTGCCGCATTCTCCAAAGCTTTTTACCTTTGTGTGGTAATGGGTGTTGGCTGGCAAGGAAAATTACTGTGGAGTGTGAGCTTGATATAGCTGGGTAGGAGATAGGAAGTTTACTGGTGTTTTTGTAACGAAGAAATCTTGTCCTCATAATATCTGTCTTGTTTTCTCAGGTCAAACAGGCCGCTATGTTCTCATTCAAAGACTACGGGAGAAGGAGAGACAGCTTCTCCCACATGAATGCCCTATAGAGTCTCTATCCAAATGCGGCCAATATGCCCAGGATGTGCAATTTGTATTGCAGCGTACCGGCCCCAGCCTCATAGAGAGGCCTTCTTCAGACAATGCCTCCCAGATACCTGAGAGGACGTTTGTCAGGGCTAGCTTGCCTATTAAACCTAGACCACTCAGTACAGAAGTACCTAAAACCAGGCAACCCAAAAAATCCTTAACTTTCAACTTGGGCCCTGTGAGTTCAGGTGATGCCTGTGCCAAAAACAAGCTGAGACAGCCCAGAAAGGACCCGATGTGTGTTAGAGATGGAGCCAGAGGGGGGTTACTTTCCAAAGAGGAGCTATTCAAGACTGTCCTACACCAGCAGGAGCATCTCTGCACCTTGGAGATGCAAGGTGATGCCTTGGAAATGGACATCAGGCATTGGGAATGCAGCCAAGGCTCTTATCAGGAGGATCAGATTTTGCAGCTGGAACAGCTGATCCACCAGAATGAGAACCAGCTGACCGAGGAAGAATTTTGGCAGAATGAGCTACAATCAGAAAAGGAGCATGAAAGGAAACGGCGGGAGAAAGTGCACAGCCTGCGGGCCACAATGGAGGAGTACACCAAAAAAATCCATGAGCTTATGGTAAAAACAGAGACCTTGGAAAGAGAAATCCAGTGGGAAATTGCTGAGCGAGCCAAGAAGACCAAGGAAACTTGTACCCAGAATCCTACTGAGCTAGTGGGGATGGCAGCTAAAATAAAGAGAGACCTGGAATCCAAGGCCAAGCAAACTGTCCACCTTGAAAGCAGCCTGGATACAGTGGGGAGGGCCTTGGAAGAAGCAGAGTACAATCTGCAGGTTTGTGCTTAGAGCTAATGATCCTTTTCTTAGCAAGCCATGTTGTGAGTCCAAAGGATTGCTCTTCACCATGTGTGTTCATGATATGCTTCTCTGATTTTGCTTGCTTCTAATTACTGTTTGGCAACAGATATTCCACACTGCATCTCTGCTACATGTGTTTTCTCCATGATAGTGCTTAGAAGCAGAATTAGATGCCTACAGTAGATCACTTTGGGAACCACCTTCAAATTATGTTCAAGTATGAGATAATGTTATCCAAACAAAAACGTTGCAAATCAACATAATAACCAAACTGCATTTTTAATTTAAGCTGGATATTAATTTCCTCTCTCTCCACCTTATACATATGCTCTATGGCTTCATGAAGCTATCCTATAATTAAAAGTTAGGTGACTATTAAAACAATTCTGGCTATTTTCACATCTTATGAGATTTGAGGAGAGGGGGGAATGGCTACTTTTCATTAATTGCATGTAAGCGAATTTTGCCTTTCGTATCTTGTACCATTTTGATACGGAAGCACTACAGTACCCAGTATTTCCAATCAGCACATTCATTGTTTTATACTGGCTAGAAATTCTGTAAATTATATAAACTTCTTATCCTTACAGTTCTTCATGGAACTTCACAGTTGCTTTTTATTTTACAGTATAATGGGACATGTAAGAATATAATATTTGAAGTACACTAGGCCGGCCAGGCATAAACTAAGTCTTATAAATGAATTTATTTTTCAGTAAGTATAAAGATTAAAGCACTGGATATACGGTATTGTAAATCTGCCACACCCCATAATTTGGTTTCTTTGATATAAGTCTTTTTTTGCAATTCTGTGATCAAAGAAACATCTGAGAATTTCCATTCTTGCTGAAAGGAAAATATAACTACCTACATATTGTATTAAGTCATTGGGAGAGTCAAGATAGTTCTTTATTCAAAATAAGACAAGCATAAATATGCTATCTTGTTGGCCTTTTTTGGATTAGAAACTGACTAAATGAGAACTCCATAAGAACACACACATGATGTCTAGCTATTGTCTACTTCCTCACTTCTTCCAAGATTCATCCAGTGTGGCATCTGTATTAATTTATTATGTCCTCTATCTAAAGTAAAATAGTAAATATCTTCACTACTTATGAATGGATGAGAAAAGCAAAAGAGACTTTCTAAACTGAAATTCTCTGCAACTCTGCATCGTATTTCATTCTCTACCAGCTATAATAAGCGTGTAATTTATTTAATATTATTTAGGGTATTATTCATGTTTGAGGTGCTTAGTTCCACTGGATGCAGAGGTATGAAGCAAAGATATCTTTGTCCAAATACTTAATCTGTTGCCTACTCCTATTGAAATGTTGCTGTAGGAATTTAAATATCAAATTCCTACATTCTCTCTCTTTTTAACATAGGAACTACATTAGAAACTGTGTCTGTAAAACATATTTTTATATGCACTGATATGCCCTCCTCCTAGCATTTCTCCTCCTTTATGGTAGAATAACCAACATTGTCCATTGAATTCTCCATGTCCATGATAAAATAGATATAGGCCCTCTCTTTTCCACTTTGTAAATAAAGATGGTTTTATAGTAGCTGATCTTAATCAAATCCCTGAAATGAGGAAAGCGCCCAAAGACTGACCAGTGTGATGTAATGTGATGTGGACAAGACTGTCTTTGGCTCCCTTTGCCAAAGTGTGCTTGACTGGAAGAGAGCTGATCTTGAGATTATGTACATTTTGATACCTTACATATTATAATAAATTGCCTTGAAATATTGGATGGATTTCTACTTTTATCCAGTATCCCTCAATGAACACCATCACAGATAAATACCAGATAGTGGGCTGCCAATTTAATATTACTCCTAACAAAGGAGACAATAGTCCGTCTCCACTTCTGAAGGATCAGATGGGTGTGTCCTGATACCATCTACTACTTGCCTTGAAAATTGATTTCTACTACATATTTGAGGAACAAAGAGAAAGGAGTTAAACTTTGGGTGGAGATTAGATGACATTTTTAAAAAAAACCTTTTTATTCCCTGTAATTTCAGATTATTATTTCAAACTATCTGATAACCCGGCTTCGCCTGGGTACTTATTTATTGGAATGTTGTGTTAGCCTCATGCTGCTCTCTCATGCAGCATCGCAAGTCCGAGGGAGCCCCCTTGTGGACTACTGTGAAGCTGTCACCAGTATTTTTAAGGCACAGAGACCCCCCTGGTGGGTGTTAGGAGTGTCTTACCCCTACAGTGTTTGTTCCCAGAGGGAAAGTCATCTGTGTACCAAGTTTGGTTGAAATGTCCAGCCGTTCCAGACTGTATATATATATACAGAAGATAAAGACATTTGGAATTTACTCTGCCTGTTCCTCCTCTGTCTTTCAGGCCCAGAACCAAGAACTGGAGGATTTGAATAAGGAACTCAGGCAATGTAATTTACAACAGTTCATCCAGCAGACAGGAGCCATGGTGACTACTACACAAGCCAGATCAGAGGCAGAATCGCAGCTGGATCAAATTAGCCAAGAGTTGCCAACTCACCAGAGAAATGGAGGTCAGAATATAACTCGGCGGGCTGGAAAGAGGAGGGAGACAGGAGATGTGTTTTAAGGCTTCCCGAATCTGGTACCCTTTCAGAGGTGTTTTAT
Source organism: Aparallactus werneri (assembly GCA_032468035.1). Taxonomy (NCBI): domain Eukaryota; kingdom Metazoa; phylum Chordata; class Lepidosauria; order Squamata; family Lamprophiidae; genus Aparallactus; species Aparallactus werneri. Next base: position 90,240 of record JANHFQ010009656.1, on the reverse strand, counting down.
AGATTATACAGGTAGTGGCCATGTCGCTAGGCATTATGAGAAGCATTAGCCAACGTATTTAGAAGGCATTCGGATATGAGAAAAAAGAGTATTATCATTAGACATATGTTTGGAAGATCGTAGTCTTGGTAGTGGTATTTGAAATATGTATCCTTTCTTCTACAGTATTTTTTTAATTTTTCAGATTTGTCTCAGCAGGAGTCAGAACTTGTGGGCTTGGAAGTTAAGCAAGGCTAAATGTATTTAGTTTTTGAATAGGAAACTCAGGAATTCCAGGACTGCAGGTTAGACTAGGAATATATTTTAAAAATCCATACTTTGCCTTCCAAGAAAGCTGCATGGGGTGTGTCCATTTAGACACAAGATCTGTGCTTGACTTGAATTTAGAGTAAATATCATGGAGACTTGGTCTGTGTTAACTTCCTATCTCTGCTTTAGAAGAAACAGTGAAGAATATTGTGATAATGACCCTGATGTGTAGCCTTCAAAAATTATCAGTTTAAATAAACAATCATTATAAAGACAATATCCCTTTTGGTAAGTGTAGCATTTGACTAGCTGTCACTTAACCCGAGTTCGCTTCCTGAACTTAACTTCCTGAAAAATTGGTATTGCCTATCTGAACCAAAGCTGTTGCAAAACCTGCTGATCTACCGATTTCCCTGACTCTGTCTTGGGATGACCCATCAAGTGCAAAAGATATTGTGAATTTTATTTGCCTTCTAATTATCAGGCTTCAAATTCAGGCTCAGAAGTAAATTACAGGTAGTCCTCAACTTACAACCAAATTGAGCCCAAAATTTATGTTGCTAAACAAGACAGTTGTCAAGTGAGATTTACCCCATTTTATGACCTTTTTTTGCCAGAGATGTGATAAATGGATCATTGCAGTTCTTAAGTGAATCATAAAGTCACTAAGTGAATCTAATCAGGTCAAGGAAGCTATATTAAACTATCATTTTCCTTAGATTTGTTGGAACTCGGAAGAAACTCGCCTCCCAGACCTGCAACCAAGCATTTCCTCGTCAATCCACGGAACCTCCAGAATCCACTGGTGTCCAGCTTGAACCCCGAGGGTGTGTATGTTTGAAGGAGCCTAAGTCTCTTTTGAGCTTAATGCCTGGTCTTGTCAAGCAGGTCTCCAGACATAATGTTCTTACATTGGTGGGGGTAGCTTCCAGCTACAAGAAAATTACAAATGCTTTAGCCCAGGGGTGTCAAACTTGATTTTATTGAGGGCCGCATCAGGGTTGTGTTTGACCTGGGGGGCGTGGCCAGGGTGGGCATGGCCAGCTCGACATGACTCCTGTCAGGGGTGCCTCTGGCGGCCCAAGCACTCTGCCAGCAAAAACAGGCTCCTGAGTTCTGTTTCTGGCTGCATAGGCCTTCTGCAACCCTGTGCCAGTGAAAATGGAGCTCGCCACTGGCAGCGGGTTGCAGCAGGCCATGACAGGTGGAAACGGAGCTCGGCAGCCTGTTTTCACTTGCAGAAGCACCGTGGGCTAGTCCTTCATTGTTTCCAGGGTGGTCCCGCAGGCCAGATTTAAGTACCCTGCAGGCCGGATCCAGCCCCAAGGCCTTGCGTTTGACAACCCTGCTTTAGCCCCTCACCTTTCTGTCCACTTTAGAGCGTGAATGGCTTTGTCTTTCCATGGTTATCAAAGCCAGCAATCACACCTGGCAAGTGGGGGTCAGGGTAGGCAGCTGAGCACAGGAGTAAGTAGAGCTTCAAAAATGGCTCCTAGTGTTTCAGTTGACCGCCAAGGGCTGAAGACTAGATACAGTCTACTGCTAGCATGCTTGTGATGACTGGGAGAATGATGGGTGTTTACTAATAACATTCTGCTTATGGTTATTCAAACTGCATCATGTCTGAGGCAGTTGCGTGAGCAGTTACCAGTTTAGCAATGACCGTTCGGTTGATTTATGGGGGTGGGATTGTGCAATAACTAGTTCAGGATGTTTTACAACTTCACTAACAAGGTCATTGCTCTACATTATTCATCTGGGATCTTTCTATGAAGTTCCTTCAGTGTGTCAGATTTGGTTTATGTGTTTGCACTTTTAAAAATGGATGTCAAAAGAGTGTTTGTGTATTTTTTTGTTTTACAGTATTGGCTATAGCTTGTAAATGTATTATAGCCTCTCCTTCTTATGCCACTTCAGTAGTTTTCTTTGAGAAGTCATTTAATATCATGGGTTAAGAATATGAGTCCTGATTTTTTCAAAGTATACCAGAGTAGTACAGGTGGTCCCTGACTTACGACCACAATTGAGCCAAAATTTATGTTGTAAAGTGAGTTTTGCCCCATTTAAGTCCTTACTTGCCACTTGTTTAATCACTGCAGTTTAGTAACATGGTTGCTAAGTGAATCTGGCTTCCCCATTGACTTTGCTTGTCAGAAGGTTACAAAAGGTGACCCCAAGGTACTGCAACCATCATAAATATGAATCAGTGGCCAAGCATCTGAATTTTGATCACATGAACATGGGGATGCTGCAATCGTGTGAAAAACAACCATAAGTCATTTTTTTCAGTACCATCATAACTTCAAATGGTCACTAAATGAATGGTTGTAAGTCAAGGACTACCTGTATATGTTTTCGAGGTGCTGTTTCTTTTTAAGTAATGAAAGAATAGGAAAGGAAAGGAAGAGATTTAATCCGGAGTCCTTAAAAAACAGCTTAAACATCCGAGGAACTATATTCCACTGATTTTAAAAATGCTATTTGTGGTTGGAAGGAAATTTACAATAATTATAAACAGTCTGGTTCATAGTGAATAATCGTTCCAATTGAAAAAGTGACTTGTCCGAAGAACAACCTACTCCGTGACCTTGAGTTAGATAAACTCAAGAACATGGTTCAGGCTTAGGCTCAAACTCCAGATTTTAATCTTGGAAAACCCAATTGGTCTTAATTGGTTAAATTGTCTCTGATGCTTTGAGAATATATTACTATAAACAGATACTGTACTGTTTATTTCTCCTGTGCAATTCCTTTTTATTTAAAAGATAAATAAGCTCCCTCCGGGAGTGGGCGGCATACAAATTTAATAAATAAAAATAAATAAATCTGCAATAATTATTCTGCTATCATATTCTTAATCCCAGGAAACCTTCATAAGAATACTTTGAGTCTATTCCTGAACCATGATCCTAGAAATAAGAGGATAAAGAAACCAGATCTTCCGTATTTCTCTATTTCTTTTTGTTCTACTTCATTAAATCAAATTCGTCTCCTCAAACTCTTTTTTCTTTGCTGGAGGATGTTGAATTTCAAGGTTGATTTTAAGTCCAGGAGCCCATAACAATGAAATCTCAATTTTGGCTTGCAGTAGATAGAAAGTGTTATGTTTGCTAAAGAGAAGTTTATATCAGATTATTTAAAATATGTAGCAACTTCCAAATCTGGAAGGAATCATCATAAAGACCATCACTATTTTTCATTAAATCTGCAGTTGCATGGAATAACATATCATATTTGATTCTCAAATGTTAAGCTTGAATAATGGGATCCTTTTATGTGTCTTGCAGTTGTATCAGCAAAGCAGAGCATCTGGAGGTAAAAAGGCCAGCCAAGGAGGACAGATAGTTTTGTGAATGTAATAGATATACAGATAAAAACTCTTAACTATATACAGTATGTATATTCCCCTTCTTAGATGGATATAGATGATTGTGCAGAATATTTTTACAGGCTTTTTTTAAAGTAAAAAAAACTCTTTGGAGGAAGCAGACTGCGTGTATTTTTTTTTAAAATGTGCCTGTTATAATTTCAAATGAAAAACTGGAACAATTTTGTTGAAAAAGTATGTAAGACTCCATTGTATATAGACAATTCTTTGGACTGAAGAGCCATTGCCTTGGAGGACTAGCAGCTGTGCTGGAGAACTGTTCAAGGCAGAGAACAGCAAATCTCTAGATCCATTCAGCTGCCCAACAAAGGAGGTGTGCATTACCAACCGGATTTCTTTACTGAACTCTATCAATGCACTGGAGCGTTTCTTATTGTTTATTGGATGATGATTTTTTTTTTGTTGGATAATGATTATGTTTTGTAAAGTAAGTGTTGTTTTTTTTCAATTTGATGAGTGAGAAATTATTTTATTCCTGATAAGAATATAAAAACAAGGAATACTGCTCTGGAACAGAAGTTTTAGTGACCATCCACAGATGCCTTTTATGGTATGGTTGGTCCTGAGTCAGCCTTTTATAAAACAAAAAACAAAACCCTTCAGATCTCACAAAAAATGGGATCGAGGTGCTAGTCCTGTCTTGCCATTTATGTCTCATGCCAAGTATTTCGTCATCCAGTGTTGTATGATGTAATTTTGCGTACAAATTGCTTCAGCATAGAAATGTGTATCCTCTACTCACACAATAATTTTGGAATCTAGATTATTCTAAAACCCAAGGTGTAAAAATAAAAATTTCCAAGTCAACGATTTCTTGGTACTTTCATACAGTGGGAAATAAATGTGTTCCAATGGAAGCCAGTCACAAGAAAGACTGTCTTCTACTCTTGGACTTATCGGTGGGTATTTCTTCTTTTCAGAGCAGCTTCTGGTGGGTTGATTAAATGTTTTGAGTTGCACAAGAGAATGGCCAATGCAGAGATGGTGCAACAGAACCCCAGTACATTATGGTCTCCACAGGGGATGAGCAATTCAGAACCTTTCAGATGTTTTGGGCTATAAGTCTCCTCAAATGCTACCATAACAAATAATAGGAAATGGATGGGAATTGCAGTCCATCCTGAAATGTGAAGCTTGTCTATCCCCAATCAGTCTTTCGGCAAAGGCATTTGAATAGCATTTGAAAGGTGTTTCTTGATAATAAGATTCTTGCTTTGGATAGAGAACCAATATTGCTACCTCTGACTAGCTCAGCTCATTTGGCCTCATAATGGATTTAGTTCACTATGAGGAAGGAGAAATCTGAAAGCTGCAACAAAAGCAAGGAAATTTACCCTTTCCCAGTAGCAACTTAGCTTCATAATACAATTTGTGCTGCTGTTGGGCATAGTGTAAGAAAAGGAAAGAGGCCATGTGCATGGCCGGACAAATCTGTGAGATGGCCACTGCCCAAAATTACATATGCTGTCCTCTGATTATTACTTTCTCGCTGCTTTCCATAGCTTCTTCCTTTGTTGGTTGTTTTTGGCCATTCTCAGAATAGACTGAGAAGCTATACGAATACTGATGTGGATATGTTGAACTTGGATTAATTTGTTGAACTGCTAAAGCGATCTTTAGTGGAATACTAAATGAGCAAGATTATTCTCCAGATATATCACCCAGTGCCAGTACAACCATTTTTGAGGTATGGTAGTTACTTAGTAAAAAAAAATAATTTTTTTTTTAAGTTAGTAAAGTTTGAGCATGCTAGAAAGAGTCCCAGGGCACAATATTTTTTAGAAGTGCTCTTCCCAGGTAGGCCTACCATCTGAAATTTCAGTTTTGGACAGAGAATCAAATCATTCTTCGTTTCCAAACTTATGTATCATTTTTGTACATTTCAGAACTTAGCATTTTTTTAAAAAAATACTTTTTATAAACTAACTGTCTTTCAGTAAAAATGAGCTGATATTTTTCAAGTTAAAATATTTTCAACAAGTTTTTTTTAAAGAAAAAACATTCTGACTTTCTTTTTCCTTTAACTGCTTATATTTTTAAAGGCAAGTGGTGTTCATGTTAACATTTTTAAATGAAGCCTGGAACACCGATTAGAATGGGGGGTGGGGGGGAATGACATTATTGCACTTAACTCAGTAATTAACATTTTACTACCATCTTAACTTGCAATTTGCTTCTATATACTAAACAGCATTATGACAGTAGCACAGGGGAGTTGTATTAATGGAACCAAATAAAAACCCTGACATTTTATTGAGCTATGTTCTGTGTAACCTAATCATGTCTCACTGACAGTAGACAAGGGTAGCACCATGTTTTGAAATGGGCAGCACAGACTCTTAACTGCAGATTACTGAAAGAAGGAAGTAATTCCTATAGCATTTCTTGCCGATCTCTCTACTTGGCCAGTACATTTGGGAGGGTTTGTATGTGTGCTCATGGCTGATGTATGACCAAGGAAAGCAAAAGTATGCATGAAAGCCTGGGGGATTGTCTGGGGGACCACAAATAGCCTTGGAATCCTTGAACTTTTATTTTTTAATGTTTGATGTATATCATGTATATGAAATACGATTTACCTGCTTAAAAAGTGGGGGAAGGGGGTTCCATGTAAGAATGTATATATCTCATGAACTAATGATATTTTCTGGATTGAGATTGTAATAAAATATTGGACAGTGTTCATAAAGGTGTCTCTTGTAATTTGTAGCAGGGATTGGGAAGAACACGACTGCCATTGTCTGTTGTACGTTTGCTGCAATGGAAAGTTTTCTCTATTCTGTACTTGCAGGTGGTTCTAGGTAGATTATCTCTCTAGTCATACAGAGGGCTGCAGGCCTGGGATATTTCCCAACAAGAATGAATCTCATTTTAGATAAGAGAAGTACCGTAGAGCCAAGTGGCATCCAGCCAAGGTAGGGATTGCAGTGAACTTGCAGAACTCTCTTTTGTAGCATTGCCCTTTCAGATAACGCATTTGAGGTATGTAACGTAGGTAGTCCTCGACTTATGACCACAATTGAGCCCATCATATCTGCTGTTAAGTGAATTTTGCCCCATTTTACAACATTTCTTGCCACAGCTGTTAAGTGAATCACTTCAGTTCTTAAGTTAGTAATATGGTTGTTAAGTGAATCCAGCTTCCCCATTGACTTTGCTTTTCAAAAGGTTGCCAAAAGTGTTCACATGACCTTGGGACACAGCAACGGTCATAAATATGAACCAGCTGCCAAGCATCTGAAATTTGATCACATGACCATGGGATGCTGCAAAGGTGAAAAATGGTCATAACGTAAGTCACTTTTTTCAGCACCATTGTAACTTTGAACGGTCACTAAATAAACTGTTGTACGTCAAGGACTACTTGTACTAATTGCATTCAAGCAGTGGGAATAAGAAGCCTTAAGAATGCACCAATTTTATATTGCTCTTCAACTTTTTGCAGGG
>JANHFQ010009655.1:285148-298588 GCA_032468035.1 Aparallactus werneri | reverse complement strand
TAGAATCATAACCAAAGGCAAATTATGAATCTCCTACTGTAGAAATTCCAGAGGAATTATTCCTTATTCTTAGTTTGTACATGGCAAAACCTTTCCAGTACTTCAAGATGTGATCAGAAATAATTTCAGGTTAAGGTATAAAACAGTTACATTTCCCCATAATTTATTTGCAGAATCTGCTGTCCTAAATTACAAAATTCAGAGGGCTTTTCCCATCAACCTTCTAACAAAGACAATTTCCTCTTGTTAACAGTGTCTCTTTTCGTCATCTCTGTCTACATGTGGCTTTGCTAAGAAAGCCCCTGACTTTGTTTTGCAGATTAGAAGGAATGGCAAATGCAGTTCTTTGCAGCTTATTCCAGTGCTTAAATTAATTCATTCATACTCATTGTTGTTCCATAGTGGAATGTGTCATGCTTTACCTCCCAGCTGTCAGTTCATGTTGTGTCTCTTTTGCTCTTTAGTGCTCAATTTCTTCTCCCTGGGAAGGTATCTGTCAATGCACTAATTCCATTGTACCTTTCTTTTTAAAAGATGAAACAGATGTGAGGCAGATATCGACTGTCTTGGATTTGGACATATGCTTGTATATGTGCAGGGACATACAGTATAATATATATATGGCACTGAATTGGCCCAAGTATCTCATTTACATGCAGGGGTCTAAATACTCTTCAGATTTGTGGTCACAGCAGGAGAGGAAGGAAGCCACTGCTCCTGCAGTAAATTACATTTGAATTTGCAAGTGTCTAACTGCTAATTGGACAGTTTTAAATTTGTTTTGGGAGCCAGAGAGAAATGGATTTTTGGAGACCTGATCAGAATACTATAAACCCTAGAGGCTTTTGATCATAGATGGCTTTAAATGTTGCCATGACAATTCCAGAGCCTGTCTATTGCCTCCTGCCCAGTACAGTGGACGGTGCCATCTTTGCCCTTCTTACCAGAAGTGGTGGTATTTTATAATCTGCTACCATAAATGTATTAATGTTGATTCTGTTACTTTTTATATTTTAATCCTAACCAAATAGAGCTGTAATTATAATTTTAGGACCTGGCCCTTTGCTGCAGGAACAGAAAGCTGTTATTAAACAAAGCTGCAAAATATGTTTCCTTTTGACACAGTACAAATATCGCTTGAGGAAACGTCTTTTACCCCAGCTAATTCTACCTGTCTGCTGTCTGTTGTCTGCATTCTTCCAGCAGACAAGAGCCAAATCAGCAGCTGTGAAAGCATCAGTCCCAGGGGCTGAATCAGAGGCGACTTTTGTGCTAATTACTATGTCCATCATGCGGGGAGAGATGAGATGGAAGGTTTCAAGGCTGCCTGCTGTTTTGGTGGTGCTAGTGACCAGCTGGATGGGAGGAGTTGTGAAACCTCTTAAAATTTTGGCTCCATAGGGATTTCTTCATTCCTGTCCCCGACAGTGACAGGAGAATGCATTGCATTATAGGGTGTTATGAGTTTTCCAGAGCAGGAGGTGGGATACTGGCAGATCTTGGGGGGGGGGGCTTGAGAGGAACGGTAGCAGGTGCTCTAGCAGCTTTAAGGAAGGCCTAATGTCCCATAGGAATGGAAGTCATGTGCTTAGTACTAGGAAACATCTATTGTCTAAGAAAAGATTATCATTACACTAGCAATATATATACAGTACTTTAACCAGCTAATATTCCAAGGCTTTTCTGGCAGGAAGGAACACAAACAAAGATACTATGATATGAAAGCCTTTAAAAGCCTTATTCCCACTTGTGTTACTCATTCATGCCTTGATATAATTTCCCTCCTTGCCTCCATGATTTCGCCTTTATCTCATCCCCTCCCATGAAAGAGACGGGCTTAAGTCATCCTTAGCTCTATTAGTCTTAGATCTCATTCCTGTACTCTAATATAATCCGAAACCAGCATGAAGATGTGGAAAATCAGTTGCATTTTACCATCCATTATTGCGGAGGTAAAGTCAGGTCAACAGTAGGAAGCATGATGAGAAGCATGTTTTGAGGGTGTTGAGAGGCATAAACAGTGGTGCGATTCAACCAATTTGCTTCGCACATGCTTTGTGTGCACATGTGCACTATATGTGTGTGTTACTTTGGAATACTTGCCTTGTACTGCAGCTGCTGGGACAAAAAACAGCTGAGATGCGGTAATCTGTGCAGCCGCACCAATCAGCTGGGTTTCGGAAGAAAGAAATAAAGGTTAGATTAGTGCAAGGGCAGGTGGGAGGGCCCAATTCATCACAGATTAGTTGGTGACAGAGCTGGTACACCTGAACCGGGCCAAACCGGTAGAAACCCACCCCTGGGCATAAACATGTCCCTTCTCTCATCACTAGCAACCCAGTTCAGTTATTTGTCTCAGGCTCTGTACTCTCTATCACAATATTTTCTGAGTACCTTCAGATCTGTCAACTCCTTTGTTGGCCCCACCTTCTCTCAACAGGCTTCCAATAAGGTTGTGAAGAACAGAACAAACCTCCATTATTTCATCTGAGGAAGCAGAGGAATACATTTTTGCTTATTTGTTAGTTTCCCATACTGCATCTGTCTGGATTTCTTTTATGTCATACTAGCTGCTTACCCGGCTTCACCTGGGTATAGTTGTGCTGGTGCATCTGCCACTGGCTCCTCCATCCCCGCTCCCACCGCTTCCTCTGTCACCGCTTGACCCCACCCAGCCTAACCTCATCTACTGCCTCCACCACTGGCCCCTCCATCCTCGCTCCCACCTCCTCCATCGCCACTCGGTCCCACCGAGCCTAACTGTGTCCCACCACCTCCGCTGCTAGCTCCTCCATCTTCGCTCCCACTGCCTCCACCACTGGCTCCTCCGTGCCTGCTGCCGCCGTCTCCGCTGCTGCTTCTGCTTCCTCTGTTCTCGTTCCCACCACCTCCTCCAATGCCACTTGGTCCCACCCAGCCTAACCTCATTGCTGCTGGCTCCTCTGTCCCACCGCTTCCTCCATCGCCACTCAGCCCCACCTGGCCTAACCTTGTCCCACCACCTCCACCACTGGCTCCTCCATGCCTGCTCCCACCGCCTCCATATCCACCTCTGCCTCCTCCATTGCCGCTCGGCCCCATCTGGCCTAACCTTGTCCCACCATCTCTGCTGCTGGCTCCTCCTGATGGCCGGTGCCTCCATTCAAAATATCAGTGGCTGTACTGCACATGTGGCAGACATGGCATCATGCTGTTCTCTGGTGCCCCGGCAGTATCACCACTATGAAGGGGTCAGCTCTTTTTAGGGGGCAGAGACCCCCTGACAGCATGTGAGACCCCCACAGTTTTAGTTGCCAGAGGGTTAAGTTATCTGTATGCCAAGTTTGGTTGAGATTGGTCCAGCCATTGAAGAGTGTATACGGCACATACATACTTACATACATATATATTAAGATTACTTTAAACTTGGAAGATGCCTAACTGAGGCTTGAGGAAGAGAAACATCTACTTAAAAAAACACTGGCAGACCTCTAGAACTATCCTCCTACAGTGCCCTGCTTGGGGCGAAGTTTTCTCCACTGACTAATGACAAGCTGCAGAAGAACAGCAAAGCTGGTAGAAAAACCATAGCCTTTGGCATATTCACCACACAAGACACTGTTTGGCAGTGATTTGGAGTAAATGAATAAAAAATGGAGATTGGCTCTTTAATTTTATAATAGGTAAATAGGGTAAATAGGGTCTATACCCCTGCTCAGTGCAGGAATCCAACAGATGGGATGAGTGAAATGAAAGGGAGCCCTCTGAGTATTTGGTTTTAATTTCCCTTGTGAACCGCCCTGAGTCACATATGAAAAGGTGCGGTATATAAATACTATTATAAATAAATAAAATAAATAAATTTGACTGTACTCTTGAACTGCTTTAATTGTTAGGAAGCTTTTCCTAACAATTTGCTCTCCTTCCTGTAACTTAAATCCATTGTTCAATTTCTCTAACTGTGAGAGCAAGCATCACTGGAGCTACTTCTGTGTGACAGCCTTTCAAGTATTTGAAGGTAATTCTCCTCAGTGTTCTCAAGGTTAACATGCCCAGCTCTTACAGACTCTCTTCAGTACTTAGTTCCAGTCCCTTGATCATCCTCATTGCTGTAGCTGAATCTTTTAGTTTCTCTGAATTCTTGAAGTCTGATGGCCAGAAGAGGAGGCAGTATTCAAGATTGGTTCTGACAAAAATAACTTGAAGCACTTCCTCCAGTGATTTTGAAACAGCTTAAAATTGCATCCCTTGTTTTGGAGTCAGTTATACTTCTGATTCATATGTAGTTTGCTATCAAGAATTATTCCATTGAGGGAGGGTGGGGTTGCAACCACGGCAGTACCATCGTGAGTATCAGCAGTACCAGTACTGCTGATATTCCAGCTGTTCAGGGGTTCCATAAGAACCTAATTTGCCCTGTAGGGGTAAAGGGAGAGCACACTCTGGTGACCAAGGGGAGAACGCAGACTCCCTATTTGGTTCCAGAAAAGTCGCTCTACTTGACAGCGAAGAAAAGCAGCCATTATGAGCTGCTAAGAAGCCGGGCCAGCTCCCGACAGAAGAGGTCTGGAAAGTGAAAATGTGAAGAGCGAACAGGCTGTGAAAGGGTGAGAAGATATTTTTTCTTTCTTAGTGAAACCCCAAAAAAGTAACCAATTTGAAAGTGACTCTGGAGATTTGACTGAGTGGCACATTGCTGTTTAACAGAGAGAGAAAAAAAGGAAATTGATTGTGGACATTTTTTGAAATGGGCCACACTGGTGGAAAGGACTATGATAAAATGTCAGTGAAATTCATGGAAAGGCTTGATAAAATGCTCTCTACCCTTTCTGAAATATCTTCCATTTGCATGAAAGTGCTTGATTTGATTGATGAGCCAATAGAAGATACAGGAAACAATATTTCAAACTTGCTAATTACCACTGACCAATCGGAGTGTGATAAAGACATAGAGCAGGGGTCCTCAAACTTTTTAAATAGGGGGCCGATTCATGGTCCCTCAGGCTGCTGGGGGGCCGGACCGGTTTGGTGGACGTGGCTAGGTTACCATGTGACTGGCTGGGTATGGCCAATTTGGTGGGCATGGCCAAAAATAATAAAAAATAAAAAAATAACATTTTGGGGCCCTCCCACTTGCCTACATGCTATAGCTACCTTTATTTGCTCTGTTTGCAGCACAGTTGATTTGCTGGGCTGCATGCCTCAGCTTTTTCCCCATCTAGGGGCTTCTGTAGCAAGTTTCTTTCTTTAGAAAATAAACTTCCTGCAGAAGCCCCTAGGTGGAAAAACAGCTCAGCTGTGCTGTAAACAGAGCAAATAAAGGTAGCTATAGAGTGCGAGTGGGTGGGAGGGCTCAGCATCAGAAAAAAAAAAATTTCAAAAACCAGCCACGGGCCGGGTAGATTTAGTCGGTGGGCCGTATCTGGCCCCCGGGCCTTAGTTTGAGGATCCCTGGCCTAGATAAAAAAATAAAGGCCACTGCTTTATTTGAACAAAAGGGTAGGACACTATAATCTAAAGTGTCTCCTATTATATTTGTCTTCACTACATAAGAATATATAATCTTAATCCTTTTACTATACAAAAATGAAATAAGGTAAACATTAAAAATCTTCAAATGATTTAATAATTTTTGAAGTGGCAGCATGGCAGCTAGACCTCACCTAGTAGCAACTAGCCACTCTGAATTAATAAAGTACTCTCTAAAATTTCACTGCTATTTTTTATCTGTAAAAGGTTGAAACAGCAGAAGTCTTACCACCATCCCAAACAAGATATTAGATTCCCAACATGTATACAATAATAAATTGGGTAAAGTACTATCTATAAAATGCATGGCCTTCTGTTGAAAATGTTTACAAAATATATGTTGGAATCCAAAGTTGACAAAGTTATCATTGACTTACAACCATAATTGAGTCCAAAATTTCTGTTGCTAAGTGAGACATTTGTTAAGTGAGTTTTAATCCATTCTGCGGCCTTTCTTGCCACTGTTGTTAAGTGAACCATTGCCATTGTTAAGTTACTAGCACAGTTGTCAAGTGAATCTGGCTTTCCAATTGACTTTGCTTATCAGAAGGTCACAAAAGATAATCACATGACCCCAGGACACTGCAACTGTCATACATACGAACCAGTTGCCAAGCATCTGCATTTTGATCATGACCATGGGGATGCTGCAATGGTTGTAAGTGTGAAAAATGATCATATCACTTTTTTCAGTGCCATTGTAACTTCAGTCACTAAATAAATGGTTATGAGTCGGGGCTTCTTTTATTGATCATTTTATTATAAAGAAACATCCAATATAAGCTTTTGTATCTATTAGAAACTGAAATATGATAAAGCAGTTGTGCATTTAACAAAAACAAAAAAGTAATTAAGATTTATATAAGTTTAATGAATTTCTGAAAGATTTCCTGAAATTGCTTAACAAGAATACTTTTACAGGAACAATTTTAAAGTTAAATTTTGTATTGAGTCAGCTAAATGTTAGGAATTTGACTTTGTACTTCTGCATTTTGCACTTCAAAGTTCAACCTGACCTTTGTGCATTTAAACATTTTGCAAACTTCTTATTGCAATTCTAGCAATAATTCTTATTGTTTTATGGTGCCCTGTTTAGATTCCACAATAAGTGTCTCAGAGAACCTTCTGATCAAATATAATAGATGTTGAAAAATGGAAGTTATGTAGGCTTTGATCATTACTATGAAATAATGTATTTTCATGTGCTTCCCCAAACCAGGACCATTTACTTAACAACATGAAAATATTATTCCAAAAAGGGCCATGGTTGTGCAAAAGAACCCCACTTTTATAAGCTAAAATGCTGCTGCATGTGCAAGTCTCACAGCTGAAGGTTCATACCCAGCATCTATTATGTTGGGTTAGCATTATGTGTGCAATACGTAAGATTGTTGTTGTGAAAGTGAACTTTCATAGGCCATTCCCCAGCCAAAAGATCATCAAAACATTTGTGTCTGTGCAGCTACAACCAGCTGTATATCTTTAGATTTTGAAATGAATGGATATATAAAAGGTGTATTTGAGAGAAATTTCTTAAAGCACCTATGGCTTTTGCAAGATTGTGTAATATACCCTCTATAGCTGTAACTCAAACAAGGAAAATCCAAATTTGCTTTTAGGATTAGCAGATAGCTTATACTGTATTTCCACCACTATGCATTCTGAAGCACTTTTCTGTCCTTGAAAACAAGCACTGCCCAGCAATCATAACCAGTATAAGAACGCTTTATAAAGTAATTTCCATCTACAGCATATACCACTAAAACTCTTGCATCTGTAATCTGTGTGAAACAGTGCACCATGGGGGAAAACTTTTGAACCATGGTACCTTAAATGGGCTAACTTACAGAAAGTGACCCATATTTCCCATGAAACTGAAATTTGGCAAATTTTATAAAATATTTTATGATATAAAAATTATTACAAAACATTTTATAGCATAATGCTCTTGATCTTTGTGCTATATGCTGCACTAAATGTGCTATATGTTGTATGAACTGTGCTATACAACAGGGGTTCCCAACCCTGGGCCGTGGAAGTGGAGGGGAGTGTGCCTGTCGTTTGTGCAAATGAAGCTGCACATCATCCTCTCCCCCCCTGCTGAGCCCCAAAAGCAGGAACGGTGGGGAAAGCTGCTATACAATACAATATGGGCAACTTTCAAGGCAGATAGGTCTCTGAATATCTCCTGAATTTTTAAGAACTCTTCAAGTACATTAGAAGTTCTACCATTGTTGAAGACATTGAGGAATCTGGTAAGACAATATCTCTGAAACAATGACCCAAGATTCACAGATTATCTAATACTTTCTGTAATCCAGAGAGGACTACTATGAAGTTACATTTCTAAATACTTTTTTCTAATTTGCTTCACATTCTAGGAAATGTGCAACCCCACTTCTAACACTAGTGTAATAAGCAAGGCCAGAAAATGCCATGATAGAGGATTGGGACCTTACAGCGTTTCAGAATAGAATTAAGGTTGGTAAATTTCCCTAAGTTTTATATATGCAAATGTAATGCTTTGAATACATTCATTACATTTCAATCAATAGCCTATGAATACGTTGTTCAATCTGATCTGCAACTTTTTGCTAAACCAGGTCCATAATATCTCAAGCTCTGGCATTCCACAAATATCATTGCTAATTATGTAAATTCTTTCTTAAGGTAAAGGCAAATATTCCCTTGAGATGACCCAATTCTTGGTTTAGGTGCTTTATGGACAGATGTGGCTTATCACACTGTATTGTTCTAAGATGTTTTTTTCACTAGCCCCTGGCTCTGGGATTTCCTAGTGGTCTCCTAACTAAATAGTAACTGAGCAATCGTGCTAAGCTTTTTGAGATCAGTCTGGCACTGCTAACAAGTTCTGTCTTTGCTTTCAATTAAATAGAAATGACTGTTTTACCACTAAGTAACGTTAACAGGGTTAAAGTCAGTTTTGAACTTGAAAATTACTGTAAATATTAAGTGTAGTTTTCCATCAATAAGATCTCAGGATATTTCTTTTTTCCTTCCTCTCTTCCAAATTTTTACAAAGATGAAAAATTCTCTATTGTGCACTATCTCTGCACATAAATTATGTTTTAAAAGTGCTTAGGTATATTTGAATTACCATATATACTAGGACAGGACAACTTGATCTACTTCTCATTATTCAGGATGCAAAGCAAAGTCATTTCCTTCTGAAGTTCCACAATTCAGCACATTATGACATTCAAGTGAGTGCAAGCTGGACTGCTGTACAAATCTCTTAACTCTTAAAGAGGGTCATCTTCCAGGAAGCCCTAAAGCTGACCAAAAAAGCAACTTGTGTTTTCCCAGCATTTAATCTACATGCCTTCCTTCTTACCTAAAGATACCATTTAAAAGACTCTTAAAAATCCACATTCAAATAAGAAATTGTTCCTGCAAAAGATATTGCAAATTCATCCCAAAAAGGGAAGTTGAAGAACAGAATTCAATGTTCCAAAACAACTTAGACGTCAAATATGTGGGTCACAAAAAGAATAATGAAGTGAATTTATCAACGTGAGCTGAACACTTATTATTTAACCAATTTGCTCTTTTTATTGCAGTATTTTTCTATGCCAAGGTAATATACAATGAAATAAGAAATAGAAATAGTACATGGTACAAATATAAATAATAAAAACATGTTAAAAATAAGTGCAACCGTTCTAAACATAATTTTAAAAATAAAGTTTAAAAGATGTTCTCTTAAGACTATGGAATAAATTCCACTATTTGAGAGTAACACAGCAAAAACCTATTTTTCATAAGCCCAACAAGCAAACCCATTCTATGAACGGGTATGCCCTCAAAAATAATTATCCTGCAGAAAACTGGTTGAAAGCCAGACAATTGCTTGGATACATGCTGTTTATGACTTGTAGCTGAAAACAAGTATCTTGAACTGAGCCCAGAAAACAACTGGCAACCATGCATTTCTTTCAACACTATTGAAAGCATGAACCTTTTTCAGTTTAATAGATTGTATCAGGAGATGTATGTGATTAAGACAAGAGGAAAACAGATGCAATCAAAAAGAAGTAAGAATCATGATTTCCTTAAACTGACTGTTTTTCTTAAACAGATTCTCTTGCCAATCCATCTTCTCTCACCTTATCCAGTCTTAAAATTACTAAATTTAACTTACTAACATAAATCAGCAGAGACTGAGGTGGGGACTAGAGTTCTCACAAAACCCTCGGGAGTACAGATTGTACACCCACAAAACCCATCAGCTAACAATCTCATTTGCCATTTTACACTTCTCAAAGCTTCCTGGCATTCTTAAAAATAACTACCGGTAGTTTGGATGATGTATCAATGTTCTCAACATAAATAGGTCATGGATAATTGTTACTAAATCAGAACAGCTCCTGAAACAAAAGTATACAAATCCATTCTTTGCTCCTGTTACAACCTTAAAAACCAAAGATTGGATATAATCAAAATTACTAAACTATAGATTTGGCCTTTTAGGAATAGTGCAATCTTTCCAAAATAAGATGTTTCCTAATCCCCAAATGGAAATTTCCACTATAGAAAACATTTTCCAGTGTAGAAAATATTCATTTTCTATAAACCAATAGGACCAAATATCCTAAATCAGCAAGAATAAAATGACTTCTCATATTACAAATTTCCTAGAGACATTATTTATTATTTTATAATTGTGAAATCATACTTAAGATGACTCCTATCTACTCCGGTAGCCTAAATTAATCCCAACCTCTGCACAAAATCAGCAAACAAGAACAATCCACTAATCCTAATTAACTTTCATTTTATGTTTTTATTTATGTACCTACACTGATATCTGAATTTTTATGCTCCCTACAAACCAGAATCAGAGGCTATTACTGTGATATGTAATCTAGCATAGAATCCTTTTCCCTGTTGATCTTTGCTTTATTTCAAATTAAAATAGAGGAAAAAATATAGGTAAAAAAGATAAAGCACAGTATTAATTTTTAAAAAATCCTGATTCATACCTAGAATCTACTTTTAACTATGTCCAATGATGAAAATGAGAGCCACTTGTAGAAATCAAGACACATGTAAAAGTTTAATGCAGCCAGATATGGGTACCATAATACCCATCTCAAGCCATAAAAGAAAAAAAACATTTTAAATATTAATGTTAATTAATTATATTTATTATACTGCTTTATATTGTTTTATATTGTACTATTTTATGTTGTGAGCTGCCCAGAGTCCTTCGGGAGTTGGGCAGCATAGAAGTATAATCAAATACACACATACATACATACATACATACATACATACATACATACATACATACAATTCTGTTCATACGAATTCCAAAACAAGCATTGGTTTGTGTTCTTATGTCAATTTTGGAAGGTGCTATAGCTAAAAAAGTGCAATTTATAGTGTATTATAGGTTTCCTTCATATTGATTCCTACAGAATAAAATATGAATGGTCTACTCTGTCACATTATTAGGTCCTTAACACAGGCTAAGTGTTTGCCTGATGCTGAGAATAGAAATCCAGCAGAGTGGTTTACTATTGTACATGCATTGCAAGCTCACAATAATTAGATTATGTTGATCACACAGCACAGTAATCCACTGCTAATGCTAACAAGCCAGAAATGCAGCCAAAGTTGGTCTGGATGTTCAAAAATCACTCACAGTTCCCAGAATGTAAAAAAGGACTCGATCAAACAGTCTTCTCAGAAATCCTCTCAAACAAAAAGGAACATTGAAATGCATGCAGAAATCTCATGGTTCATTGAGTGGCACGCAGATATCTTCATGCATTAAGGGACAGCACAATGTCCTCCGTTCTGCAGCAGCCTAACAGTTTTTCTCTCCCATCAATGGATGGGGAATTCAGAAAGCATAGCATAACTTTCAGCATAATTTTTGAAAACCATTTATTTATTTATTTTATTGTTGGAACTTGTATGTCGCCCACCTCCTCACGGACTCCGGGCGGCTCCATGATCAGATGAACTCTTATTTAAGAATAATGCTTAAGCTGTTGACAATTCTAACAATATTTTTAAAAAGGAAACACCAGGTTGGGAGGAAAAATAATGTCTAGCTGCGTTGTATATATGGCATTCTGTGAATAATCCTATGAAATGTTATAGGCCTAAAACTGAGCAGAGAATGGAGCAATGCAGATTCACACCCCACGCCCTACTTTAACCAACTTCCAAAGAACGGCATATATTGGTCAGCTTGAATCCAAGCACATCTGTCTGTGTGATCCAAAATGTTCAAGTCTATGAAATGTCCTGGGAGAAAACATGGAGGTGGAGAAGAGAAAAAAGCAAAGCTAATGTGTATTCATTGTCTGAAGCCCTCCATCCATTCACTGCCTAGATCTGTACTAGTTTATACTTTAGTGGGTTTATATTTTCTAGTCTTAAAACCTATACATTAATTTTGAAATTTGGTCTTAGAAATCTTCCATTAGCCTTCAATTTAAACCTGAGAAATAACTTTAGGAAAAAAACTTCCAAACCTGCTTTTTTGCCTGCTGCTCTTTATCTGCCTGCCAGTGAGCATTTTTATTCTATCATATCCTTTCTCTCTCTCTCCCTCTTTTTTTTTTGGTGAGAACCTTTCTCTATTTGTAACAGGAAATAAACATTAAAAAAGATAGTTGAATGAAGAACTATATATAGTTGTTGATATAGTTTAAATATAAAAATATGTTTTTATTTAAAGGTTCATATGATAAAAATAGCCACTTTGTAATTTCCATAAATAAAAAGCAGGAACTCTGTCCTTCATATATATTAACACATACATAGAAATTAACTTGACAATAACTTAAAAGGAAAGGGCATCTTTATCACAAATCTTTCCACAGAAGTGAGAACCTTTTTACGTTCCTACAAAATTTAGAAACTGTTGGAAGAAATATCCTTCTGGGTTCAGTTCCAAGTGGGGAAGAAAGACACTGGAAGCATGGTGGCTGTTTGAAAGATGGTTTAATGGTGGACAGGACCACATGGCTTGGGTTCCTGACCAGAAAAGGGACAGGATCACATGGCTTGCAGCTCCTGGGCGAAGAAAAAAAAACCGAGGAGATGTTAAGAGTCCCTTGGTTTTATACCCTCTGTTGGGATTTGATACCTGTGGTAAGAAATGTATCCTGATTGGTTGCAGTCAGAGGTCAAGAAGTCGTAAGTAGCATTGTAGCTTGTTTGTGTACTAAATTTGGTTGAAACTTGGTGGGTGATGCAATGAATGGCAATTGAGTGGCTCTTCCTATTATGGCTCTGCATGAGGAGGTAGGTCTTTGTTATGGAGAATAGACTGGCCAAGAGACCTTAATGGCCCTTTTTTAGGGGAAATATTCTGCCTTTTTTTAGTATATCCAAAAATATTTCCTAAATATTTCATTTTTCTAGGACGGGGGTGAGTGCTAACTTCCTACAGAACCATTGGAAATTTTTGTCTTACTTTCTTACATACTCATATCTGACTTATTTTAATATCATTTTTTACTGGCATGTTTTTCAATAAATTGATTATTGGGGCTTTAAAATATAACAATTTGGTCATTTTTAAAGTGAACTTTTAAAAAACCATTAAGATCACTGTAGATCAGTAATCAAATGGATTGTTCCAATATTGCATATTTATGTCTCAGAAATTCTATAAAAATGCCACTTTTTCCAGCAGATTGTTTTCTTTCACTGTTAGGTTGGGAGAATGTAAAACACTGCACAAGTAAAATGATTATAGGTGGATTTAAATCAGCAAATGTGGTTCTATTAAACCTCTACCCAAACTAGTTTTCCAAATGAAGAAATATTATATTTTATTTTCATTAAAAATTTGGATTAAATACAACCCTTGTGTTGGAAGTTAAAACCCACCCCTCTCCTAGGAAAATGAAATATTTTGGGATACACTAAAAGGCAGAATATTTCCCC
>JANHFQ010009655.1:245037-255561 GCA_032468035.1 Aparallactus werneri | reverse complement strand
TATCTTCTTTGATGTTTCTCCCCCTTCTTTTCAACTGTCGTCTCTCACCATCTTTTAATGAAGCTCTCCTGTTTCTTTGTTGTTCTTTTCCCTTTCTCAAAATTTTTGACCTTTTAAATGTTCTCTCCTTAAAAATGGCCTTTGTGCCGCAAATCGAATTTTCCCCTTTTGTTATGGTATCTTTATCAGCCCAGCTATTACATCGTCCATTCCTGGCTTGTTGTTCCTGGTCTCACCCACCTTCCGTTGTTCCACCAGATTCTCCTCAGTTTCAGATATTTCTTCAAAAAGCTGTTCATTCTCCCATTTGTTTAAGATGTTTAAGATTTTATGTCCCAAATCCAAAAACGAGCTCACAATCTCCCTTAGAGTCTCATCACCATCCCCTTTAAGATCCGGGGAGAAGGATGACGCGCTGTTTTCTGTCATTGTATCCTTCGTTCAAACACAATAACCATTCAGCTCAATATCAGGGTAGTCTCTTCAATTTAAAAGACTACATATTTATCCTCAATTCCAATTCAGTTAGCAATCTTCAAAATCCAGAGTTCTGGTACTGATCTGTCTTTGTTTCGCCGCTCACACCATCAAAACTGTCAAAGTCAATGTTCTTTTATTTTTAAACTGTAAAAAACGCCACTGGTCCAAATTTCAATACTCTTAGGGGCGAAATTAAATCGGGGTTTTAATTAAAGTTACAAACTCCTCTCACCATCCACAAATATCTGCTCAGCTTTGGAATTCTCCTCCTGCACAATTCTTGTTTCTGAGATGGTCCTGACTTCTAGGAGGTTGTAATGGCCACCGTTCGATCAGCCATTGGTTTATGGGGCAAGGGCTAGAGCGAGGAGAGGAGGGTATGTGGACCCCCTTGACTCACCTGCCAGCTCCCCATCACTTCACCACGACTTCAGGGTGGCTTAGGTCTCTCCAGAGACCCTCAAGCCGGTGAACTTGGGGTGAGTCCACAGAGCTCTGCGAATCCACACCCAATAGTGCCGGAAATCAAAACGGAAGTCTCGGTAAGTTATATATTCTGTTAGTACAGTACTTGTAGTTATTTTTCTGTTCAGTCATGTCCAATTCTCAGAAATTGCCTCAACAAGTCCCTGCAGTTGTCTTTGCAAGTTTTTTTTAGAAGAGGTTTGCCATTGCCCCTTTCCTTGGGCTAAGAGAAATTGACTTACCCAAGGTCACCCAGAGGGCTTTATGCTTAACAATTTATAGTCTCCAAATGTCTAATTTGATACCATAACTATTACACCAAACTGGCTTTCATTTGTAGTCATCATGGAGTGTTTATATCTACATCTATATATCTTTGTCTGTCTGTCTATTATCTTTGTACTGGCAATAGTAACAATACCTAGAGAGTTTATATTCTTACAGGTTACTCCATTCGTGACTCCATGTGTTTCAGCTTCTTTGCAGTTGTTTCAGTGTGGGCTGTCTATTATTGAATTATTTAAACTGGATTGGATTTAGCAATGATATTTGCTTTCACTCCAAAAATGAATATTAATAACAATTTTAAAATGCTGTGTACATTGTTAAATATTGGTTATGAAGCAATTTGATTTGACAACTCAAAAACCTCAAAAACTCAAAAAGTGATTTTGTAAGTCATAAAACCCATCACAGGATCTCACGAAGCTCACTTTAGCAAGACAGATTGTAACATTTTTTTTATTAAATATGTAAAAAGATAAACGCAAATCAAATTATTCACATATTCAGAGACAAAAAAAGTATATTCTGTCATGCGACAATTGGTGGGTAATGCAAAATGACTGGTACATCTGAATAAGACCTTTTTGCATCTATTATGTCATTATCTATTTATAATTAACAATACATGTTTACATTCCTTTCAGTTTACATTTAATATATAACCAAAGCTTTATGGTGTGTATTCAGTAAAAGTAATTGCAAATGCATATTAAAACTGTAACGGAATAACAGAATTACTCACCACAGGGGAGGGGGGGTCCTCTTTCCTTCCAAGAGTCTCTCTCTCCCCTCAGCACAACTGAGCAGATCAGGTTTTATATTAAACTATTACTCTGCTGCCTCCTAAGCCAGCCACTTCGCATCTCCAAATGGGGGGGGAATTGCTCCATAGACTAGTCGTACAAAGGGAACCGTAGAAAACCAGATATATTACTCTCCTCCCATGGACACAAAATATTCCTATGTGACAGGTTGGGGAGCAGAGAGGCTTTGGATGAGAGCAGTTTAGAAACAAACCTAGAAAAGCCCAAAAAGCGCTTCAAAAGGAAGTATTTTAAAAGTTTTCCTGGAAGGAAAAGGAAACAGAGACATGACTGCATTGATGGAGATGGGAGTGTTCAAAAATAATGACTTCCTCTGGGGTGTTTTTTAGCACAAGAAACATTTTGGAGGTGGCATAACAATAATAAATATGGATTTTTTTTTGGTTGGATTACGACAGCATACGGTTTTTGAAAAATAACGCTATTTATGAGGTTGATTATGCCTGCCAAGAGAAATTAAATCCTTTTCCTTAAAAATATTAAAAGATTTCTTTTTTTTAAGGAAAGGTGAAAGTGTTACTTTATTTGTGATGACTTGGCATAGTATAGCTTTGTTAATTCTTCTAAGATAAAGAGATGGAATTAAACTTCAGTTGAGTTACAGGATTAAAGAGAGATTGTAATACATGCTGCCTGAGCTGTAATTAAGTATCATTCTGAAGCAAGAAACAAAGAAACTTTGAAAGATGCAATACATCATTTACAGTAATAGAACTAGCATTTATGACCAGATCTAGAGTAGCTTGAGACCTTCAGTGATGATAACCTGTACATTGAATTCTATTTGTTTTTTGCTAGAATATTTATAACCAATCCAATTTGAAACCGAGCAAAACATAAAACAATGAATACAATGAAAAAATACCATAATTAGACTGTGAAAATGTGCAATTTGAATAATAAGGAATGTTTTAATATGATTTATTTCTATTATAAAAATGTCACAATCTAAGTGCAAATTTAACTAGCAGTTAATAGAATGCATGGCAATGAATATTTCTGTAATCCAGCAATTTGTTTCTCCATGCTACCAATCCATTCATCCGGACTAAAATAACGATTAGCTTTTCTTTCTGGATAAGAGATCCCCACTAATACAACCTCTGTGTGTCCTTGAGTTACTCACTGACTTTTAGATTCCAAAAAGATGGATGAAGGATGATTACAGATGGATAAACTATAACTCTGCTAGTAAATATTCTGACTTGCCCAACCACTAGTTTTTCCACTTGCACAGAAGAAAAAGTAAGTTTGTTTTCATAATCAATGTAGCCTGCAGTGGGAATTGGAATATATGTGACATATTCAGACATATATATTGTAAAGATCAGTATAAATGTTTAAATTGACAAAACACTGAATATAGAATTGAAACAGGAATAACCTTTCTAGAAAAAGGAAGTGTCCAAAGAAAGATTAGGCAGGCATGTATGCATCTTCCAATGCTATAAGATATACTGTATAGCTTTCTAGCATGCTTTGGATTATGACATCAGAAACATTACAGCTCTAGCATGTGTGCTTTTGTTCTAATTAGGGAAAATTATTTGAAATTACTTGAATTTGTCTATTTCAATTATTTCCCACTTTTGCCTTTTGTCCAAAGTAATGTCCAAGAGTTCACCGAATTATCATGAAATGTGTGAAACCTAACTGAATAGTACTTTTTATTTTAAGAGATGCCCATATAAATAGTTTTGAACAAATTAAAAATGTTATTCATACTTAAGACAGAAGGAAAAATAAATATATATATTATATTTATATATATATTTTTAAAAGCTGAACAAATTTCAAGCAGCCAGATAGTGACATTGCAGTGGTAGAAACTGGGAACAAAGCTGGCAGACCTTCTTAGGTGCAAACGCCGATAGAAGACTGCTGCAAAACACATCTTGGCAAGTTGGCTGACACTCACTATGGTACATTTATGTTAATGGCAGACAGAGAGTGATTGGTTTCAAGTCTGAGGCCACACACATTCCATTCTTCCAAAAAAAGTTCCCACAGAAAATCAGAAACAGCCAATGTGCCAGATGGTCAGTATTCTTCCTGCTGTTGGGGCTGTTCATGAACCTGTTCTTCACTTTCATGTTCTTCTGTTTGGCTCTCCTATATAAGGTAAAAAACAAAAAACACACAAAAGTTGATCAAACACTAAAAGCAAAATTCTGTCTGCTCATCTTTCTAAAAAATGTTAGTGAGTTCAACATTTCTTAATCTTTACCACAATCAAGGATTGTGAAGGAAAGATAGTGTAAGAGAGCTTGAAACCTGTATACAGGGTAACTGAGTTTCAAATATGGATATGATTCACTGGTGATCATGGAATGGTAAGCTGACACTTTTCTCTATTGATCTGAATTTTGGCTCTAATTGGTATCAACTCCTCCAGAATATTCATCATTCTTTTATGGACTATAATCTTTGCAAAGAAAATCTATGCCTTAGCTAAAACCACTTTGTTATCCAATTCCATTAAAGTGACATTATTTATGCTATTGTGTAGAGGAAAAAATAGACAATGAAGACTTACATGTTCTTCTGAAGCATACAGAACTTCCATTAACCGCTGAACAAGATCATTGTTTTCTTCTCCGTGTTCTTGACATAGAAGCTCAATCTCCCTTAATTTCCCAAAATAGAAATCTCTCTCCTTTTCCACACCTTCAAGTGCAAGTTTTAATGAATGTACCTGTGAAAATAAAACATTTAGGTAACTGTATATTTATATAGCAAATCATACAAACTGCACAATTGCTAGGCAAACAATGTTCACATGCATTCAACACAAGTGGAAACAAATTTGTGCTATATACTGAAGAATTCATTTTTGTTTTGTTCTAACTTTTATGTTTCTCCATAATACATCACAAGTATTCTCTAACATTATTTGGACAAGCTTTAAAATGGTGGTCTTGTGCTATTCAAGTAGTTGTCAATTTAAAACCATGTGTTTAATGACTGTTCAAAGTTACAAAAGTGCTGAACAAAATTATGTATGATCAGTCCTCTAACTTACAACTGCTGCAGTGTCCTTATAGTCACGTGATCAAAATCCGGGTGCTTAAAAACCAGCAACAATGGTTGCAGAATCCTGGGGTCAGCTGATTGCCATCTGCAACCTTCTCAGAGAGCTTATGACAAGCAAAGTCAATTGGGGAAGCTGGAGTAGTTTAATGACCATATGGATTGCTTAACAACCACAGCAAAAGATAATAAAATTAGCCATAACTCACTTAATGATCGCATTGCTTAGTGATGGTCCCAATTATGGTCACAAGTCAAAGATTTTATCTGTGCTCAATAGCAAAAAAGGACTCTTAGAGGACATTGATTTATGTTACACAATTACTATAATAATATAATGAGATATCACTTGATTAAATGTTTAAAAAGCATTTTTCCTGTTATCATCCCAGGTTCCTCTGCTGGCATAAAAATAACTAAGGTAATTGGTTGAAGATGTAATGATCTCCCAAGTAGGTCAGCAATAACCAATGTTTAATTGTTGAAAACTATGGTTATCTGTTTAGAATCATACTAGATTTTACTCTTTTGCTCACATGCAGAGTTATTTCCCAATTTGTTAGTCTAACCATATTACCTGTTCGCTGAGCTGTATGACTTGTGTCTCCAAATCTTTATCAGACTTTGATACTGAACTGCTTGGCGGTGTTTTTTTTGCTGATGATGGACGAGATGATGTGGAGCCAGGTTTTGATGCAGGACTGGATTTGGCAGCACCTAATATATATATATATTAAAATAGTTTTTAAAATATTAGTTAGAACCAAGACTCTTGTCACTTAAGAAACCAACTGTGATGGAGAATGAGAATGAGTATATAAAGCATTGTATGATTCACTGGGTCAAGAATTTTGGATATAATGTAATGCTTGAACAATGGGAGAATATGTGGACAAAAGGTCAAAAAATCACATTGAATTATAATTTTAAAGAAAAATTATATAAGATATCTATTTGGTATCTAACAGCCGATAAGTTGAGAAAGTATAAAGGTATCCCAAATGAATGTGGGAAATGTAAAGAAGGAATGTTGACATGCACATAATTACTTTTTGCACTGCCCTAGCAGACAGACCTTACAAAGATCCCTATCCTACCCCTGAAAAGGTGCAGAGTAAAGCTGGCAAAGCATATGGCAAGGACTTGGTCCAGAGAGTTATGCCAATGCTGCACTAAGTAGGGAGTCACCAGCTGGCCCTGGTTGCTCCAGGTCAAAATACCCAGCCTGTACCTTGCTTTTGTTTGCTTCCCAGGAGGCACCAGAAGAAGCAACTGTTTTGCAAGATCTTAGTTGGCAGCCGCAAGAAAAGAACAAGCTGCATTTGGTGCACAGAATCCTGGTAGGCAGATTGGGAATACACATATGTGATGAGCTGAGACTGCTGAAGCCAGGAGCCTGGGGGCCAGGATGGCACAAGGGCAAAGAACCCAGCAGAAGGCAAAAGATGGCAAAGATCAGCAAGGTCAGCAGAGGTAGCCAGCAGAATGCAGGCTGGCTAAAGGGCAATGGAGAGAATTGAAGTGGAGGCAAGTACAGCAGGGTAGGAGAAGTCTGAGATCCTCACTTAACAATGGCTAACTACTGAAACTGCTGTCGCTGAGGGGTGCAGTTCACCTAATAACCACTTCACTTAAACATGGAAATTCCGGTCCCAACTAGGGTCACTATAAAACTAGATTACACCAGCAGGTTCTAGTAAGAGGGAATCTATAAAGTAAAGAGGAGATGCTATGCATCCCGTTTCTTTAATATGCCCATTAGTAACAGCAGTGACTAAGAATGTGCTCTTTTTTAAGGATGCAGGATTTCAGGAGATTTATAACAAAAGATTTACTATGCTAATGAAACCAACCCCCAGTCTGCAAAAGGCCAAAATATTTACAATTATTAGGTTTAAATATAGTGTTCTTATATATTGCTCTTTTGTGAAGTATACATGCAAATAATTCAGTAGAAAATATAACATAAAATACCACAACAGTCTATCTTCATCATTTCAGTATGTGAGTACAAGCTAATGGAAAACTTAGGATTCCTAAAATACCATAGTCTACAACTGCTACATCAGCAACTGAACATGTATATGATCCACAATTACATAGAGAAATTCACTTGTTTACATTTGTATGCTGAAGAAAGATCTAAATCAGGTTTTGGCAAGAGGAGAACCTAACATGACTCATCGTAAAACAAAACATAATTGGGATAAATTTACTCTTCTTAAATTACAACTGTAAACAGCAATAGTTCACAATTGTGGATAAATACCTGCTGTAGGAGAGTTTGCATGATGAGACTTTTTTGGCAGATTAAAGATCTGTTCCCCAGGATCAGGTGGTGGAATTGCATCTTGTCCTTGCCGAGCTTCTACTGGATCATATTCTTTGCCATCATAGTTAGCATCAAAAAATTTCTTAAACCACTGTATGAAATCAAGGTTATCTTGGAAACGTCCCTTTACTAATTTCTCCACTGGAATGACCTGTATGACAAAACAAGGCAGATCAATGATTTAAAATGCCAACAGAAGAATTTCAATAAAAAATAATGTTCCCAAATGCTAATAACAGTGTAATACCAAATAGTAAATATAATAACAAATATTACTATACAAAATTTTGTTCCTCCTCCCAAAATTGTAGTCCTTGTTGATATCATCTACATAATTTCAATAAGAAATGTAATATATTTCATATTTTCAGTGCTTTTTAAAACATTAGAGAACAATTCCCTTTTGAGCATATCTATTTATAGGACTACCTAGCCAATAAAATATTACATTTATTTTAGCTACTATAAAAGGAGCCACCACTTTTATACCATTCACCAATTTCAAATATCCTTTTTCTATTAAACAGATAATTGAATAGTACTATAAACAACTCTGCATAAACTGGAATCTTTACCTTATCCACATTCATTCTTTTAAATGATGCTTGCAGAAGTTTGAAGTTATGAATATACTCATGTTCAAGCTTTGCTTGGAATTTTACTTTCTTCAAACTAATACACCCTGGGAACAACATATCCATGAACTGGCAGTAAGCTGCTCCTAGAACAAAAGAACAGAGGCATATTAGTTGCAGTGCAAGCAAATAAACTAACCATGTGTCACAAGAAACAAAATAAATAGACTTACTTATCATCAGCCCAAAAAGGAACAAAAAGACTCCAGCACCTCTCCACCAATTATCAGCATTCTGATCAGCATAGATTAACTCCAAGGTTATCATCAATCCATCAAGTAAATAATACCCCAATCAAGAAACTGCTAAAGAAGTCAACAGCAAACAGCCCAATTAAAGAATCTCTAAGACCACCCCCACCAACACTGATAAACCACTAGAATATAAACTGAAGCAAACTGCACTCCTTAATAGTACTGATGATGTTACCTAGTTTGGATAATGAGACATCTGCAAGAAAACAAGCAAGCTCAGAGAGCACTAAGAACCCCTGGTATCAACCCTAAGTTACAAATATTCTCTTTTATTAGACCTACTTATTCCAGCTGCAACAATAGGATTAAATATCAAACTTTTATCTTAATATCAGATTGAAGCAATATGCAAGTTTAGTTTTAGTATGCGACTGCTTTTCCAAGCACATCTGCAACATTAGAATTGTAACAAATGTTACCAAGGAACATTCCAGTAAATACAGTACAAAATGTCTCTACAGAATATATGTCAAAGCAAGACAAACTAGCACATTGGCCTGATCTTAAAAACTGAAAGTGCTTAACTGATTTTTAAGAACCATTGATTTTCAAAGCACTTACTTTTTAATATTTTATTATTATTTTACCTGTATCCCATCTTTATTATTTTTTTATAAACAACTCAAAGTGGTGAACATATCTAATATGCCTTCTTTCTCCTATTTTCCTCACAACTCTGTCAGGAGAGTTGGGCTTCGAGAAAATAACTACCTCAAACTCACCTATCTGACTTTTTTTTTATTAAGGTGGGACTAGAGCTCACTGTCTCCTGGCTTCCTAGCCTGATACCTTAAACACTAGAGTCTAGACCAAAATGGCACTCTATATGCTTAGAGATTGCTCACCAAAATTACAAAAATGTTGCATTTTGTTCAGAGAATAGTACCTATAGTCCCAGTGAAAACTCATAAATTCCTGACATTAAATCAAGAAAAAAGAAGCTGCCATAACCTGAAAACCACAAGAACAATTTCAGAGAAACAAGCCAGAATTCAGGCAAAACTGAGTGGGGGAAAATAGCAAACGTTTGTCAGTTGCAGGAGGATTTCAATAAGAGGCAGAAAGACTAATAAACTCTGACAATCTAATATAGTGTTCATCCTGAACACTACCACAAACAATGGCTTATGCTATCTAATTAGTTGACAATGTTAAATTAATCAGCAATGATGTTAATTAATAGTGCTATGGGCAAGAGCAGCTTCACTTAACAATAAATCTAGCGAAGATTACTATCCAATTCAATGATGGCAAAGAATCAGATTTTTAATCCAATAAATTGTATACAAACTCTGGTATTATCAGTGGAACATCTTGTCAACATCAATAGAACAGCTTTCATTCCAGAATTGTAGGTGCTCCATTGCTGGAAGTTTTCAAGAAAATATTGGATAACCATTTGTCTGGGATGGTATAAGGACTCCTACCTTCAACAAGGGGTTAGACTAGAAGCCCTTCAAGGTCCCTTCCAGCTGACTCTATGGTATTTACTTCATAGTCTTTTCCCCCTACTATCACTATGTAACAATATATTGTCATATTTTTATTTTATTTGTATCCTGCCTTTATTATTTTTACAAATAACTCAAGATGACGAACATATCCAATACATCTTCCTCCTCCTATTCTCCCCACAATAGCAAACCTATGAAAACCCTAAAGTAAAAAAAAGAACAAATTCCTAGACGCACTATAACAAATTGTAACTACTTACTACACATTGATTTTACAGTAGATAACATTGAAACAGCACTATGTAGCCTAAAGCCATCTCTATCTATTGGACCTGATGGACTATGTGCCTACTTTTTGAAAAAGCTCGCCACTGCCCTAGCTGAACCCCTATACAATAATCTATGAGGTATCCTTTAAAACCAGTTCCTTGCCCGACCTTTGTTCTTTAGTCACGGTTATACCTATCTTAAAAAGGGGAGATTCTAGTCTAGAAAATTGCAGACCAATTTCGTTGTGTTGCATCACCTGTGAAGTTATGGAATCTATTATAAACCAATCTATCACCCTCCCCTTGGAAACAAACAATCTACTATCTAATAAGCAGTTTGGCTTTAGAAAAAATCTGACCTGTAATCTGCAACTCCTACCCTGTAGAAACATTTAGACCACACATTTCGACCAAGGTAAATGCAATTTACATTGACTTCTGTAAAGCATTTGATTCAGTGGTACATGACAAACTACTGTTGAAACTAAATTCTTAC
>JANHFQ010009655.1:20741-32159 GCA_032468035.1 Aparallactus werneri | reverse complement strand
GATGGTATTTTCCGGTTCTCAAAATTATTGCTACCGGTTCTACAGAACCTGTCGGAATAGGCTGAATCCCACCACTGGTTCTAGCTAGGAATAGGGAGACATTTGGGTGTCAACTTGTCACTTGACTTTTGGAACACTTTGTGAAAGCTTTGTTTGGGAACATTTAATCTGAATGTTGATGTATTTTTCCATTTTTTGTCTTTTATCTCTTTCATCCCACCTAGGATTCTTAAAAATTCATTCAAAATATGGAGACAATAGAATGTAGTTTAAACTTATATAGATAAAATGTCATATGTTATTTTTAATCTACACATGTCTATCACAAAATGGAATAATAGAATTTGCTCATTTTCCATATTTCAAACCCGAATGGGACAACTCATCACAACCAACTTGCAGTGGCCAACTCATTGATGCCAACTCATTGCTGCAACTCACCATGGTCAACTTGCTGCAGCCAGCTTGCCACAGCCAACTTGCTGTGAGACAATTCAACAATTTAATTATTTAAAATAATTAAACATTTTAATTTTTGTCATTCGTATTTCATTTTCCCTTCTTTTGCATCCTTTCTTAAATTATTCTATTGCACCATTTATTTGATATTATGTAACTTTTATCCCACAGCAAGTTGGCTGTGGCGAGTTGGCTGTGGCGAGTTGGTTGTGGCAAATTGTCTTAGACCCATTTGAAACACAGATATGGCTGTTAGAAACTTAACTATGATCCAAAGGAACTTGGAGGGTAAAAGTGATGTGGCTGTCATATTGTCTTCCTAAATATGTTTTCCCCAAACTCTGGATAATCCTTCCTTATTACCGTCCCGTTTTGCATGGATAACAGTAAGGCTGATGTCTGGATCTGCTGTTGCCTATGAAAAATATACATTCTCTGGCTTAATAGGACGCCCTTAGGACATGTCATTCATGCGTTGGTGACCTCTCGCCTGGACTACTGCAATGCACTCTACATGGGGCTGCCCTTGGGTACCATCCGGAGGCTTCAACTGGTGCAAAAAGCCCCAGTGATGGGGGTGTCCCGATATTCCCATGTAACGCCCCTGTTCCACGAGTTGCATTGGTTGCCGGTTGCCCTCTGGGTGAGATTCAAGGTGCTGGTTCTCACCTATAAAGCCCTTAATGGCTTGGGTCAGGTGTATCTGAGGGAACATCTGGTGCCGGCCTCCTGCCATATGGTCCACTCCCATAGGGAGGGCCTCCTCCGGGAACCGACGGCTGTGGAATTCCGTCGGGCTGGGCCCAGGAGGAGGGCCTTTTCTGTGGGGGCACCCACCTGGTGAAACCAGCTGCCATTGGACCTGCGTACGGCTCCCGACCTCCACTCCTTCCGCAAGGAACTGAAGACCTGGCTATTTGAACTGGCCGGCTCGGATTGAAGGGGGGTGGGTTTTAAATGTCTTAATGGATTTAAAATTTTTAAACTAATTGTTTTAAATGGGCTAAATTATTTAATTGTTATTTTAATTGTGTTGTTTGTTCTGTATTTTTTAATTATGCCCTGTACACCACCCTGAGTCCCAGGAGAAGGGCGGTATAGAAATCTAAATAATAAATAAATAAATATAACTAGATATTGATATGGATAGGGACATATACTAAAACTAGGATACCTTTTCTAAAAGCACAATATACTGTATATTCATACCTTTCTTTTTAGTCTTGATTGTATTTAATTGTTATTTCATTGGCGAAACAAGGCTAAAAAGAGTCATTCTAGTTCCAACTTCTTTCTTGCCCAGTCAAACAAACAAACAAAAAACCTCACACCTTATGTTCCTGTTCTGTTAAAATAAATAAATTGGGAAGGATATGTATCGTAATTTTGATTTCCTTGCAATTAGATCGTTGGGATGTTTTCATGTTCAGACCAATGTCCTCTCCCTCTTCCTGAAGCTCCTCCCTCTCGACAAAGGTTCGTGGTACTTGGTAGCATCCTCGGTTGGGTAGTGGCGAGTTGGTGGGGAGCTGGCCAGGGTGCTGAATTATCGGCTTGAGGAACAGCCATAGCCACATTATCCTTGCTTCATTTCTTAGAGCTCTTGGCGAGTTACTTTTACTTGCTAATCAGGGTGGGTGCTTAAATAATTGAGAATACGTTTAAGCATAAAGCAGAGCATTTCTAATCTTTTCAGGGTTAAAGGGACTAATGCACACCTGCTGTGAGAGCCCTTCTTTTTTGTTTACTCTCTGTGTTACTTCAACCCCCAAGCTGGACCTCATACCTCCAATTACATTTGAACAATATTGCAGAGAAATAAGCACGCATCTTAAGATACTATGTGTGTGTTTTTCTCCCAATATAAATTTACCCTTTCCTTTCGATGGCCATTGACTTTTATTTTATTGCTTTTACCACAATGAAAAGGAGCGAGACTCTAAAATTTAAGCAACGTCCCTTCAACCTTTTTGATTTTGTAATCAAACATGGACTGGGCAAGATGGGAAGCATTTTCCAAAGTGATAATAGTTATAACTAGGGAAATAATTGAATTGCTTTCTGATAGAAGTGTTTACCGTGGAATTCATTTGAACATCCTGGATTTTGTATTCATGCAAATTCATTTCATTTCGAATGGTAAGTACTGTGTGTTAAAGAGGAAGGGGAAGTAAACACTTTGATTAGTCACTTATTAATTGCTTGATTTCTTCAGACTGCACAGCCTAACACAACCACAACTACTCCTTTTAAAAAGTATTAAGATATGCTTTGAGACAAGTGTTATGCACAGCAATATAATTTGCTACTCAGGTAATACATTTATCATCAAGGTATAAGTTGCCTTTAAAAACAATAGCCTAGATCCTTCAAGTTAAGTATTTTGGAGATCTACCAGCAGTTTTTGCTTTAAAGATATGTCTGTGCTGGTGTTAAGATCCTTGGCCATAGCCTATTTAGGATGCAAAGGTTGAATTCACTGGAGGGGGGGCGAAGGGGGGCCATCCTGTCAAATTAAAGTGAGCTTTCTTGTCTTGCCTGCTTCCAGCAAATAACTTGCAGAACCTAATAAATCCAGATGGAGTCCCTCATATAGCCTGGTGCCGAAATAATAATTGTCCTGCTTTGTTTCATGTCAGAGGGCTCTTTGGCTCATCTGTCATGAAACCAATTTCACTTTATTTACATCCGTTTGCTAGTTTAATTACTGGGCTGATGAATTGCCTGAAGGAATTAAGTTATGATTCTTTGGAAACCTGAAGCGACAGATATATGGCTGGGACAAGACAGAGGCGCGGCGCGCGCAAGGTGCCAGGCCAGCCATTTCTCTCAGGGTGCCGCTGCCTTTCGGATGGAGGACCAGGCACCAAGGGAGAAGGTGGCGGGACAGGAAAAGCCATTATGAGACTTCTTCTTAACCCCACGAGCTTGAGGAGAGTCTGAGAGAGCTAGGCTGAGTAGCGGCCAGAGAGAAGAAGCAGGACTGGACCGCTCCAAAAGCCATGAGAAAGAAGGCGCACGGA
Organism: Aparallactus werneri; assembly: GCA_032468035.1. Lineage (NCBI taxonomy): Eukaryota > Metazoa > Chordata > Lepidosauria > Squamata > Lamprophiidae > Aparallactus > Aparallactus werneri. The sequence continues at coordinate 28,677 of JANHFQ010009655.1, read as the reverse complement.
GAGAGACAGAGTGGGAGTGTGTCTAGGCTCGCGCGGCGGAGAGGAGGAGGAGGAGGTAGTGGTGGTGGTGGTGAAGGAGGAAGATGGGAACTCCCTTTCCCGGGCCGCGAATAGGTGTTGAATGGAGCAGCTGCTGTCTTCCTTCGCCTGCTTGGAGGGTCGTTGTGCGGCACTAGCCATTTGGCTCCGGAGGAGGAGGAGGAGGAGGAGAAGGAGGGAAGTGTCGGTGGCCTGCCCCAAAGACGTCTGGAATCTCAAGCGAGAGCTGAAGCAGCGGAAAAGAAAGGCACAATAATAGGGCCGCTTGGCGGAGGGGAGGCAGCAGGGATGACGGCTCTGCTTAAGCATCCGGACGCCAAACTTCCTCGAACGCCCTGAAGCCGAGGGAGATCTCAGGATAGCTTAGACTGGGCGAGTCCTCCATAAGCGAGTGCCGTCGTTGCAAACGCAGCCCGACCGCCAGACACCACTCACTGGCCAATAGCCTCCTCAGATTGAACCCGGCCTCTTTCAGTCTCATACCAAATTTGATATTTTCAGATTAGGGGGGAAATACTTTGGTGAGATTAAAACAACAACAACGCGAGCCAGATTTAAAAAGTGGCCTGCGGTGTCGACGTTTCTCTTCCCAACGTGCCCTGTATCTCGTCAGCTGGAAAGAACTTTCTATCCCACGGAGAGCTTCACACTCAAAATGGGGAGATTTAGGGTGAACTAAGAGGGGGGCAGTAAGGCCAGGCTGCCCTTCAGCATTTTCCTCCATCCTGCACAACCAGCCTGCTTCTGGAGAAACGGAGTCCTCCAGGATAGACGCAGGAAGACAGCCGAGGGTTGGCTGACTGGGGTGGAGGGTGGGCTTTACTCTTTCCCCCCACCCCCAACCTGCACCATCCGGGCTGAAGCTGATGCCCAGGAGAGAAGAATCCGACTCCATGATATTATTATTAGTATTTTGGCTTCGAACCTTTTGGCTTCGATCTACTCAGGGGCCATGTCTTCAGTGCCATAGAGGCACAACCCTCTGGGGAAGAGACGCTGCTGGAGACGCTGGGATAGTCCTGCCTGGCACAACATTGAAGGGATATTCACGTACAGGAGACGGGGAAGAGAAGGCAATCCTGCCAGATTTGCTCGCCTGGATTGTATGAGGAGGGGGACGGCAAGTTGGGGAATGGTCGGGCCCCGGGGCGGACCACTCTTGAACTGATCGCCAAGCCTACAGAAAGCAACCCCCTCCAAGGGGACGGAGCGATTGCCGGAGACCTCCTCCTCCTCTCTCGCTGGATCTTGGCGTTGGAGCTCTCTTTCTCCATGAGCCCGGGGTGAACAGGTGCCCCGGAGGTGTGTGTGTGGGGGGACCCGTCCCCGGGTCCGCTTCGGCTGTGCGTGTCTCTCAGGGCGGATTATGGAGAGCGGTGACCGGGACATGTATCGCCAGTTTCAAGACTGGTGCCTCAGGACTTACGGGGACTCGGGCAAAACCAAGACGGTGACCCGTAAAAAATACGAGCGGATTGTCCAGCTCCTAAACGGCTCTGAGACGAGCTCCACGGATAATGCCAAATTTAAATTCTGGGTCAAATCCAAAGGCTTCCAGCTCGGCAGTCCGGACGAGGTCAGTGGTGGTGGTGGTGCTGCTGGTGGCGGAGGGATGCAAGTGCTGTACGTGCCGGTCAAGACCACGGTTAGTAGAGAAATTGTCTGCCTTGTTATTTAGCGACATCGGGGAGGAAGAGTAGGGAGCCGCCGCCGCCACATAGCTGCCACCTCCACCCCCGAGTTGGCTCAGGCTGCTCTCTCTCCTCCCTCCTCCTTTCTGAAATCTCTTCCTCACCACCCCTCCCGCCCATGTTGCGTTTGCCTGGCACCTTCTCCGCTGCTCAGGGCTTTGTGATCCTTCCTTGCTTTTACGTTGCAAGTGCACAAAACACACCCCTCTACGAAGTCTCTCCGGTTCCTTTCTTCCCTTCTTCTTAACGGGGGGTGGGGAGCGGGAGGAGGAGCGGAACGAGGAAAAGGGAAATCTTATTTCGTCCCCTAAACTAAAACGGACGGGTTGTGTGTGTGTGTGTGTGTGTGTGTGTGTTGGCGAGTCCTGTAGCTGCGCACTACCCATAAAGACTATTTCCGATCGACAGAACACAGTAGATTCTGATTAGCACCATCCAAACGGTCGGGTGAATTGGGTTTTCCCCTAGATTAGAATATCAGCTCTCCCCTTTCATTGTTAGCTCTTATCCCCTGAGCGGTAGGAACGTGCCTGGCTGGTTGGGTTGCCTGTAGAAGCGGAGGGCAGGCTAATCAACAAAAGAGCCATAGGCTCGCACAGCACCGGGTGGGAATTGGTCTCTCGTGCGCTCGGTCTCAGTTGAGCCAGCCCACAAATGTTGGGAGCCTTGTAGAGGTGGAGGGCGTACTGTAAGAGCACCGGGGCTAAGATGCTGGGCTGTGGCGGTGGCAAAAAGCATCATTTCCTATTTCAGAAGATGGAAATTGTTGGTTACAAGTAGGTTGATATTCTCTTTTCGGTAGTTCTTGCTTTCTGAGCCTCTATGTTGGCCTTCTTTTACTACAAAATGCACACTTCTATACTTTTGATATTAGGATCTGGGTTTTGTTTAGAGCAATTTTAAGTTTGGCAAGGATTTGGGGTTCTTTTTTCCTGATTGACAGGGGGAAAAGATTTTTAAATGAGGCATTAAATTGTAGTGGAGATATGCAGAGGAAAATGCCAGAATCCTATGCCTCTGCAATAGTTTATCATGTTTATATGATATATACAATATGTGTGTATATGTGTATGTATTTATGTGATTTTCAAAACAATTGAGGTATATTACATGATTTAAAATGAATAGACTACAGATTATTTTAGGCACTGTTTATTTTTAGTTTATCTAAGGCTTAAAGCTATGCCATGTAATATGAAAGTTTTGTGGAACTAGGGCAATTCACCAAAATTATTTTCTATAAACTCATTATATTATACCCAGTATTATAATAGTTACTATGAATCTTTGAAAAGTCTTTATAGTATCATAAAATTCAAGTATGAAACATAGGAAAATACATAGTTTCCTATGGTCTTTTTAGATAAAGGTTTGTAGATGTCATCTTATTTCTCAAAATGACTCAAAATGGAGCATAAAATTCATTTTGACAAAGAAACAACTCTGTGAGAAGAAAGAAGAATCAATTTTCCTTACAATATAGCAATTTTAACGAAATTAGTATTTCCGGCTTTATGTGTATTAACTATTCTGTTTCAAGTATGCTGCTTTACAAGTTTGAATAACTTAATTCTTTTGATTCGGTTTCCAATTAGTTAATTTTTTCTTGATATACTGCATTAATCTAAACATGTTTATTTATTTGCTTGAATTAACAAAGCAACAACTCTATGATACGTTTTTACACAATCTTCTAAATGTTGTATTGTGATCCTTTGCATGTCTATTTAAAGTTCAGTGGAGTTTCCTCCTATGTAAGGGTAATACATGATAGTATGTACAGTCTTGGAAAGTGATCAGCACATTAAAAATTCATCATAATTCTCATAATGATTTAGTGTTACTGTACATTCAGTGACCACCATGCAATGAGGAACTTGCTTGACATGTTCTCTGAATTATCTCCAGATTGTGTTAGTTTTTACTATGCACATCATTCCTTGACCAGATAAAATCTTCAATTTTGAAAACTGGATCCAGGCTCAAAGCAGAGGCATTTAAATCAATGAAATACTCAAGCTGGAGAAGCTTCATTTTACACAGTGCCAATCATGCTTTTTACTAACTCAGGCCAGTATTTGTGTTTCTATCTGCAGAGGACGCAGAAGTGGCATCTGAATTAGACTACTGTAATTAGATGCAAGTAGGGTTTAACTTAGACATTGGCCCAGAAATTTCAACATGTGAAAATTGCAGCTAAGATTTTATGCACTAGTCAGAATATGTAACTGTCAAGATATTGCTGGCCATTCACACAGGATGACATGATGCATCCATACAGGTATCTCATAGTGATCACGCAGGGAAGCATATAGTGTTTACCCAATAACAGAAGAGTTCCCTGATGTCCCTCAATAGTTGTATAGCCAGGGAAGAAGACCCTCCTCTCATATAAAAAATTTGGCATCTCTTTGTTACCACACACATGTATACTTTACTTTCTCTTTTGCTTACTTGAAGAAAGAACCAGCCATGTGGCTACATGGCTAGAAGGAATATGCATAGACAGATTAGTTTGGGTTTTATTTCCTTTGTTGTTTTATTTTTAATAAATACTTTTATATTTTAAATGGAATGGACTCACGTCTTTAATCTTCATCAGATGCATGGCAACAATCCTATCAGGTTTATCCCTCTCAACAGTAACTTCTGTACAGTAGCAGATATACTAGCTACTAGAACATTTCTGGGTCCAATTCAAAGTGCTGGTTCTCATTTTTGAGCCTTAAGTGGTTGGAACTTGGATCCTCCCAAATATGCTTTTACTAGTGAAAGCTTGCTTGTATTGAAAAGTCAGGAAAAGAGGTCTTTGCTCTGTTCTGAAGGCTGTTGATTAACTTAGGGGAGAGAAGGCCTTTTCCATATTGTTTCCAAGGTCATTGATCCGCCTGAAATCTTATACATTTATTTTTCCAAGCACATCCCAAATGAGCTTCATTCTTTGATCTGATGTCTAATTGTATTGCTCTTAATTTTCTTTGTTTCAGTGTTTAGTTTTATTATTATTTTACTAGAAGGATTTTGACCTAAAAGAGTTACTTACAAGTTAAAAATGAACAAAGTTTAATAGATTTCAAATAATTTACTTTAAGTATTGCTAAAACTAAATATATCTTCTAATATATCTTTCACTGAATCAGTTTCTGTGACGATTATTTACAGAGATACTACTGAACACCCACCTTTAACAACCTCTCTAAGCACAAAATGTGGTCAAGGACAACATTACCCTTTGGTCTCCTTCAGTCTTCCAGACCAAGATAGAAAAAAAGTTAGAATAGTTTCTTTTAGATTTAAATGAAATTCTTTAACATCCCATGGAGACACAGGACCCCACTTGAAGAAAAAGCAGGGTATATTGCTGTTTATTGATAGTTGACTTCAGAAAGAATTTCAAGTTTCTCTCTTTCTCCTGCCTCCCTTCAACTTTATACACTAGCACCATGGACAGATGTTTTAGTCTGCTTATCTGCTAGCAATTTATCACCACATTCATTTCAGCAACCTATAGTGGTTATAAGAATTTAATTATTTATATGTGCAGTACTTTATAATTGTTGATTGTTGCATTATTATCATTATTGCAACTTTTATTAATATTTATGGTGTAGACAGAGTGTAATTTCAAGCCCAGTTTAATAAAAAAAGATTTTTTTTACAACTTGAAATGCCATACATAAAATTTTAAATATAAAATTAATCACCAATGATTATTATTTGGGCATTTCCAGTAATTTTAACATGTGTATACATAGTTCACCATTTCAACAACATTTTAAAAAGTTAAATTTGTCCAGAATTATTTTCTCCTTGAAGCTTTAACATGTGTGACTATGCTTTGCTATCAAACAGAGTCCTTTGCTTCTAAAGGTTCTATAATCCACTACTGCTGGTAATTAGACATCATTACTGCTGCATTAAAGGCAAGGAGAGAAGAGAAGAGGACAGGCTGGGGCTAATTAACTACTTGATTCTAATGAAAGAAAAAGACACTGATAGCAGGTGGGAGTTTGCACCAGGACAGACTAGACACACAGCAATGACTTCATTGAAGCAAGAATAAGTTGTTGTTTTACATTAGCAGGATTTTAGTCTTCCTGTTGATTTCATGGGCAGTGAATAAAACTAAACTTAGTCAAAATTACCCTATTATTTGGTTGTTGTATGCCTAGGGAAAATCTGAGGGTCACCACATTCAGTTTTATTAATATGCACAGGAAGGGAGTATTTAGAATGTTGAGGTCAGGATTAATTCATTTTAGTATCTTAGTCTTCTAAGAGCAATAGGAGTTAATCTGTCTTCAAGTCTTCACATCACTCTGTGGTATAGGAAATGCACTCTTGGTCACCAGGCAACAACATCCTGCAATATAGCCATTTTAGGTCTACAGTGGGCCAACACACAGTGGAGTATTTATATGTACAGTTTAGTGAACAATATGCCTCTGCCACTTCTCCCTCTGTTACTGTTTTTGTTAGCAACTCCCTTTTGTTAATCTCAAACTGCACTTTATTGAAAGGATACAGTGAAAGGATACCTAATGAGGTTTTACATAAAACTGTTAGGTGAGAAAAAATGTCAATGAAAGACAATAATTACTATGAAGATACTACTTAGTTGAGCTAGTGATTCTGGTGTCAGTGCCTGAAACTGTAGTTTCTTTGAGATTATGAAATATATATTTTTTTGTTTGAAAATACAATAGCTAAGATTAAATAATTAATAGTGTACTAGTTGAAATAATTTCTACCAATTTGAAAACAAATGTTTCTTTAAATAATGAGGCTACAATTAATATTATATTTTACTTCATACACATAGTGATGTCAGGTTTAATAGCTGCTGGATAGAAAGACATGTACATTGCCACCTTAGTGTGATACATATGCTTGGATTCATACCACTGATTCAGTAATGAACTTTGCTACAGATCAGTATTTTAGTCCTCAGCATAGAGATTTGGGAATGTAACTATGTATTATACTTTAAAAAAGAAAAAAGTGACATTACCTGTTCAGTATATGATAAATGGCATGTTCTTGATTTGTTGCAACATAGTACAAATGATTAAGGCAGAGTATATGTACTTGTGCCTCTAAAGTTAGGCATGTTTTTATACTGGAGTTTCAATGATACTGTGATGCTACTACAGACACACAAATTATTAAAACTTGATTAAAAGTCATGCTCATTTTCATTTAATAATTTATGATAGTGTGAAAGTATGTATCATTGAACCCTTTTCTTTATCTTACATGGATACATTTAAAGAGCTTAAATGAAATGTATTTTGGAAAAAGTGAACTTTACAAGATAATTAACAAGTCACTTTGTCATATGATGCATAGTTCATGCTATAAAAAGCAGAGCAATATACAGTAATGAGGCAATTTTATTGGAGATTTGTAACTCTGTATCTTAAAGAGTTTACCTGTTTATCCTACAGTAGCTCAAACAGCAAACACTATTGTATTCGCTAGATTGTTAACCAGTTTTAATTTCAGTTAGACCATGTGGAGACTATATTTTTATTTTATGTTTTCCTTGAATAGTAATTCAGTGATAAAACTCATATTTTGCATTCAGAAGTTCCAGTTCAGTCTCTAATGTTTTGAAACAGCTCTGGGAAATAATTCTGTGTTTCCTCTGAAACCTAGCTGTTTCTATTCAGTATACCTGGCGCTAAAATAGGTGAAGGTTCTGATTTAATGAAAAGGCAGTTTCCTAATAATAATAATTATTGTGTTCTGATTATTTTTAATCATTAGTGTAGAGTAAAAAATAATTCTGAAAGGGGTAGATATTCATGAAAACTGATAGTTCAGACAGTTGTATATTTAATGAAAATTCTTTTGTGCTGAACGCTTTAATATAAAATGATGCATTCTCCAGGATACAACCTGGGTTGGTCACCAGGACCAGAGGCTTTGTCTTCCTAGCTTTCAGACTTGAGATGGAACTCATCTTCCGGGAAGTTCTACCTAGCAGAGTGTGTGCTGTTCTGCGTGTGGTATTTTTATGGTGCCTGTTGTATGTGTCTTTTTAGATGCTGATTGGGCTGGGTTGATGGCTGGCTTTTACGTCGTTGGCTGTCAGTTGTGCTGCCCAACCCTTGCCTTTTAAGTACAGTGGAACCTCGGAACGCAACCATAATCCATTTCCAGACTGTGGTCGTGTTCTGAATTAGTCTCATTCTGAAGCAATG
>JANHFQ010009652.1:7568-18615 GCA_032468035.1 Aparallactus werneri | reverse complement strand
GCCCATTAGTAATCTACTTGCTTATGTATCAGTTTTTGAAGGATAAAATCTACATGGATTGTATAATCTTCCAATGGCCACAGTAACTCCTCAGATGGGAAAAGGTTGGGACTATTGATCTGATGAAACACTGTATTAGCTCCTCAAACGTAATGTAGAATATACTGTATTTTATTGAATTCCTGTTTCATTATTAAGTTACCTTTAATTGCAACAGAAATCAATGTCCTCTCATTTCTCCTCCAAATGCTGCTGCTATAACCAGGCAAAAACTGCAGTTGTAGTAAGAAAGAGGAAACTTGGTTTAATCTTGATGTTGCATTGTGAATAGCATCAAACTTTTCCAAGTAATTGTGGTTTCAGATGTAAAGCTAAAACTTCCTTTTGTCTTGCACCTTTTATAAGTAACATGTTTGTCATCTTGATTTGGGGTTGCAGGAATTAGTATCAGAAGCGATAGCTAGACATTATGGATTGAAGGAATACTCATAAATCAAGCTAGGAGAGGTAGGATAAGGATGAGGGAACTATATAGACACTATACTATGCTACTCCAATATACCACATTGATCTATAAATTCTGATTAACTACTTTAGTGCTCTGCTTAATTGGAAAACACTACTTAATCAAGATGCCTCCCAGGGAACCAATTTCCACCTAATGATATTTGATGGCAAGGACAGCTGTTTAATTGGGATGGTAATTCCACATAATTAGAACTCCTTCAGGTAACTGCATGATGCTTAGATTGGCATGCGTGTCTGTGGTGCCTTGGGCCTTATCTACTCTTGTGGATAAAGGGTGGGATCCTAGTTAATTTCAAACGCTATTGTATCTATCAGCCTATCGGTAGAATGTGATCAGGTTTCATAGCCCAAATATTAGAGATAATGAAAAGTGTTACACTTCAACAACGTGTAAACAATTACTTGGTTTACTGCAGCTACAACACCCTTTCTATAGCAATCTCCACTGCTGACAAGACTCTTCCTCTTGTTCTGGCCTGATTTCTCTACTTTTCCTATTTGTCACTAAAATTCCTGCTAAAGATGCTTTGAGGTATGCTTGTAAAAGCAAACCTGTTTGTCCATAATTGGACATTTACTTCCCTTTTTTGGGGGTGTATGTGTGAAGAGTTAATATATTATTGCAATATCTTGCACAGCATTACTCATATGGGGACAAGATTTATTTTGCTTTTTCTAAAAGTACGCAGAATGGCCAAATAAACTAAACATTTGTGAATGTTGTATAGACTTTAAGGTTCAGAAAAAAAGGGGTGGGAGAATGGCTGAGACAATTCTAACATTGTGTATATTTGCTGCTCCACTTGAAAGAACTTACTTACGCTCTGTTTCCAATAGAGTAACAATTAACAAATCTCTTTTGTTACAATTTTGTTTTGTAAATAAATTTTGCTTCCATCTTTGAATTGCTTCAAGAAACTTATTTTCAAACATCAAGAACAATAGATCTGGACATATGCACACAATTGTCATCCCTTTCTCTGAAAAATCATCTTTCAAACAATACTTTTTAAGCTTTATATGGCTGCTCTTAAAATTAAATTGATAGTAATATAACCCTTAAAGATAGAAAGATTTCAGTATTAGGCCTTTTGATCTCTACTCTCTTCATGAACAATATCGATAATTTTGCATGAGAGCCCTTATTCCCTTGTTAAAACAGATGTGACCAGAATTTCTTGAAAAAGAAGAGATATTTGTAAGCGGTTTACAGAATCAGCATATATTGCCCCCAGCATTTTGGGTCCTCATTTTACCTACCTTGGAAGGATGGAAAGTTGAGTCAACCTTGAGCCTGGTGAGATTTGAACTACCTAATTGCAGGCAGCTGGCAGCTAAGTACTGCACTCTAATCACTACACCACCTGTCTTACAAGATGGATGTAGGACGGTGGCCCCCAACCTTTTGGGCACCAGAGACCAGTTCCGTGGAGAATGGTTTTTCCAGGGACCCTGAGGGGTGGTAGTTTTGCCTGCTGCCTGCTTCCCGTGGATGGGCCTTTGCTTGTTTGCATGAACCGGTTTCTGACATGCCATTGACCGGTGCAGGTCTATAGACCGGGGTTAGGGAGCCCTGATATAGAACTATCACTGGAGATTAGATGAAATCACCAACATAGAAAGAGGTCTTGAGGTTCCTAAAAGGAAGCATATTATAGAACAGTCATGTGATCAAAGCAGAAAGCCCATATTAAGCCTGCTTTCAGTCTTCCAAGTATTGGAAGCCCCCCTTAGCCAGAACAGCTTTGGGGTTGACACCTGCGTCTGAAGGTATTCAGCAGTGTTCTGACAACGTGATTATAAAGTAGTGTTGTGTTTGCCAAGTCACATAAATGCTTGCATGGAAAGATATTTCAGTAGAAGTAATGCCTAAAAAAAAAGGAAAAGCATAACGAACATTACAAAATGAAAAAAGTAGGCACATTTATCTTCAAAAAAGGAAAAGAAAAAAAGGAAAACATTCCCGAGGTTACAATTGTGTTGAAAAAGAACAAATTACGGTAAATCAAGGGAACAGTTTGGAATGGGTGTACTTCCAATCTATTTCCTTGTTCTAGTTCTCAAACTGTGTTCTGTAGAAATATACAGCCTGTGTGTGTTACATAATATGGGTATATTAATCATGTATCAATGCACACATGTTTTTTTCAGCAATGGAAAAAAACCTGGGACTGTTTGAAAAAATTATTTGCTCACACAATGAGACTTGCTTCCGAGTATACCTGCCTAAACTTTAATGACCAAATCAGGAAGCCCTACTTCAAATAGAACATTTGCCACTAATTCCCTTTTTAATATTTAATCCATATACAATATGAACAATATTGGTTGCTGCCTGAACTATTGGAATATATATCAATTAAATATTTTGAGTAGTCTAAAGTGCTTTATAATGCCACATTTTAAAACAAGCTGACACAATAATCACATGTGGGCTATATGGTATAACTGAAGAAGGATATAGGAACAAAAACAGTTCTTATGCAAGTTGACACACATTTCCTGTTCCAGCAATGTTTTATTTTGGTATCTGCCCTGGAGGATGGATTTACAGGCCAGATATTTTTTAAAAACAAAAACGCCTCCCTACAGCACAGGTAATGGAATTTTAACTTTTTAATTTGTTTTTTTCTCTTTTAAAAAAAGCACTCCTTAACAAAATATCTTCTTTCATACAAAATAACATTTGAGTCATCTTTTAAGTTGCTGTGTTTTTAAAAAAAAAAACTGTTTAGCACCTTCTTTGGGGATTGGTGGTTTTTTAACTGGGCTGTCTCCAAAGGCATTTCCCCTTCACCCCAAATGCAAAAATTCCACTTTGACAGCTGATGCTCTGCGAACACTTTATTACACAAGTTACATTCAGCTTCTGAAAATAGTGTTCTAACAGTATAGCCATCTAAAAATAAGACATCCTGGAAACACACAAAGTCTGAGCAAGAAGGAGGAGGGGAAAAAGATCCAATTATAAACAGAGACTTTTTAAAATCTTTCTCTTAAAGTAATAGAATACTTGTGATATTTCTTTTAAAAATATGGGATTTAGTGGCTCTGTTTCATTGTGGCACTGTATTCTCTCTTTTCTGTGATAGATTAAGGGCATCGAAAGTGAAAAGGCACCAAAGAAAAACTGAAAACCAAAAGTATTCTTAAAGCTGAGACTGGGACTTATTTACAAATATAGAGACCGTCCCTAATTGAAATGAGTAAATATTACTATTTTAAAGCATTACTGCAATTAAAGTGGGATTGCCCTGCTTTATTAAAAGGTTCACATAAAACAATGGCACTGATAGGAAATGTTCACACTCCAAAACTGAACTGAAGCAAAAGGAGAGGGAACGGAAGAACAAAAACAAAATTAAATCTGTGTACAGCCTCACAAAGGACTAGTACAGTTTACAATTAAATACGTAAAATCTTAAAACGTGCTAAATCTGGCAATCTTTGTAGACTCTGACCACGTAGCAATTAAAGGCTAGTTTCAGGAAGAAGATGAAGGTATCGCTGGAGGCTGAGAGACAGGTTCTTCCTCTTCTGAATCTGTGGCATCCTCTTCTTTTTCCTGGTCACTCCCTTCAGTACTAAGTCTGTCAAACCCTTTTCGACTGTAACCTGCACGGCTTGGGAAGAAATTCCCCAGATTGAGGCCTCCGCTGCCTTTTCCTGCAATGGAAATCAACTTTAGGATGTGGTTCATGTTATCTTTCAGACATTTTTAATTTATTTCTGAACATATTTGCTGCCCATCTTACCACAGGGTAATTCTGGGTGGCTTACAAAAAGACATGTTAGTTACTATACATCATTATTTTGATTTTTCAGGTTTCAACTTTGTTAGCTTAGCTCCTTCTAGTCAACATCAAGGAACACCTTAAAACACATAAAACTGTCCTCTGACCTTTCAACCAAAGGCAACATGTACCTTCTTCTATTTCCTTTCAAGTGAGACAATTCAGACATAAAGCAAAGTTTGGATTTTGAGGTCTAATCGGTTCTGCTTTCTACCCACTCTCTCCTATAACCTTTTGCCACTCCTTGCTTAAAATGAGCTCAGAGATATTTAGAATTTAGGTTGACAGAAACTACTACAGCCAATATTTTTCTTCATTTTAGATAAAGGGCAAGTCAGGGGCATTCTTTGTCCTATTCTTTGCTTTGCCTGCGTTCCTCTAAGAAATCATCAGTTCTCAAAGGCATTGTCTGTGATACACTGTAAGTACTGCAGGGGTGGGCTTATTCCGGATGAACAACTGGTTTACTTGGTGCTGGGATTTTGCATTCATGCCAAAATGCATGCTGCACACGGATTACTTTGAGCCCGAAAATCAGCTGATCAGTTCGGTTTGGTTAAATTTAGCTAAATCAGCTGATTTTTTGCTCTAAGGTGATGCACACACAGCGTGCATTTGGTGTGTGCTGTGCACGCATCACCTTAAGCCTAATTAGCTGATTTTTGGGCCCAATGTGCACGCAGCATGCGTTTAGCTACCAGTTCACTGAATCAGTAGCCTATAAACGGTTCAGCCGAACTGGGCCGAACTGGTAGAAACCCACCCCTGAAATACTGTATCATCATTATAGCTTTCTCATCAGGAGTAACTGCTGGATTCATTATCGGAGGAAAGACAACGTATACAAGGGAATATGCAAGGGAAATATTTAACTTTTAGAAAGGCAACACTAGTTCTTTTATTGTACTTACCTCTAAATCTGCCCAAAATTCTACCTGAACTTGAATCATGTTTATGATCAGCATCAGCTGTAAGATTGAGAGAGAGATATAAATTAGGAGCAAGAATTTTAAAGTGAAATTACATGAAGAAAAGCATGGAAGAAAAACAAAACTATGTAGAGTATTACCATTAAGGCTGTGATTTACAAATGATTCTAGTCTGTCGCTGATTCCTTGAATATATTTTACTTATCAAGATATAAAACCACCTTGTCTGGTTGATACTTTTTTTGAGGTCTCTGAAAAATGTCCAAGTCAAACTAAGAAGTTGATAAAATATAACTTGTTTTAATTTCTTTTTATAATAGATACCAGTTAATTTATAATTTTGATATTCATCTTTTCTTTCTTTCACACACACTCACATAGCCCTTTAAACTTAGCAAAACTAAGTTGGTTTTTGTAATATATTCAAACTATCTTAAAAACTTAATAAGTTTTCATATCACTTCAGATACTTAAAATATTGTTTTTTCTGAAAAACCTTATACTTGGAGAGAAAACTGCATGTAACATTTGTGAACCCAAGCTTGTAAGGTCTCTGTTAGTTACAAAATGTTTCTTGCATAAAGTATGATTTTCTTCATAAAAATTACACTTACAGTAATACTCAAAACATTTTGTGTGTTCAATTGGGGACAATCATTTTCAGTCCAAGGGTAATATGTGTACATTATACAGTATTTAAGAGAAGAAATACACACACACAAATGAGCATAAGAAAGAGTGTACTAATCATCCATCCAAATCTGAAATTCAAAGCTTCAAAGGTAACATCTTGGGTTTAATTTGGAGATAAACTCTGATGGTGAATTTTGACAAAAATGAATGGGGTTTGGGGGCCTACAGGAGAATATAAGAAGAAAAGGCATTTGTGGCTAATAAAGGTAATGAGAGGAGAGGATTAGACATCTTATGTGCTTCCATCCCTGAAGCTGTCCTTCCTTAAAAGAACTGATATGGAGTTTAAAGAAGCATTTGTCCACAAATGCAGTTCATTTCTGAGAATAATGCTTAATAATTGCATCGGCACGTTTATAGAGCTGGCTAGGGAACAGATTTTAACAGTTTGCTTTTACCTTTGATGCTGATGTGTATATTTTTAGAACACACTGCTCTAAGTTAACTGTTGCTATAATTTTGGAGAATTGCAAGCACTGTTTTACAAGAGGTTAAAATAGAAAGTAGCTGTCTTTGGCTCAGAGAAAATCAGTGCCAGGATAGATTCTAAAGAATACAGGAGAAACATCCGAAGGAATGGATGTTTCCACTCTGTCTTATTCAGGAAAAGCTAAACAGAGCAGCAAGACCATTTCAACAATCCTTTTAATGCAGTAGACATATATTCCCTTTCATAATAAGCAATGCTATAAACAAAGTATTATCTCATCCCAGATACCACAAGAACATTCATCCTAATTGAAAACTGAACTGAATATAAACAAGAACATTACAATACATCCTGATTTCTCAGGACAAAGATCCCATGATGTATGTTTTTTTGAAGCCAGTTAACATAATCAGAAATTGACTACGCTGCAGCAGTGGAAAATAAACATTTTCAAAGTTCTTCTATGTTATAAAGGCTTTGATATCAAAAGTGCTTGTTACCAGGTTAAACACAGATTAATTACCTCCATAGATTCTTGTCTTTCTCCACCAAATAAACATTGCAATTGCCAAGAGGACAACTATTGGAATAATTAGAAGTGTTGTAATAAGAACAAAAGAAACAGAACTGCTAGCCTGCTGGACAACTTGATGCCTTTCTTCTTTCCTTAAAAATTCTTTTGATGTGGGTTTCTTTGTCAGTATGCCTTCTATAATTGCCTCTGCTTTTTTTTGGGAGAGAAGAAGAGATTAAACACAGATTAACTCTTTTGATCCAGGCAGAATCTGCTACAACGTAACAGTTCATTTCAGAACACCTATTGCCACTTTTAAATACCAGTTTTTAGATACTTGCCTTTAAGTGGGCAAGTATGATAACTTCCTAACAGAAAGTCAGAATTACTGACAGTGAAATCAATTGTTTGCAATTCCTCTTATGTGCCTCATGTCATTACTGGAAATTTCTATAATTGTATTTGGTACATTCATGATCAGATGTGGTATTCAGCCAGTTCTGACAGGATTCAAGGAGAACTGGTAGCAATAATTTTGAGAACTGGCAAATACCACCTCTGATTGGCTGACCCCGGCAAATACCACCTCTGGTTGGCTGAATGCATAGCCATGCCCACCAAGCCACGCCCACAGAACTGGTAGTAATTTTTTTTAATCCCATCACTATTCATGATGCATTTGTAATCAAGGCTCTCTAAATGAGAAGAATTTTACTTGTTAAAATCAATTCTTCATGCATAAAATGAAATGCTGCTTATTTGTCTTCACAAGCAATTATAAAGAGTGTACCTCAACAATGTATGGTGAGCCTACAGTTCTATAGTAGCTAGCAATGTGTGATTTTAAATCCTATGTTCGTGGGCCAAAATAAATGGAAGAGAAAGGATGAATATTTATATACATGATTCTGTACAAATTTTGTTTTTAAGCATACCTAACAGTATAAAATACTGTTGTTACTTTATACTAGATCCTTTCCAGTGGCCAAATCCTATTTTTGCAGTACTATAAATAATACATGATTAAAACAAACTTTATAAGGATTTTAGAAATAAAAGTATTATTCTCTTAATGTTCTTCCTCCTTATAATTCATCATATTCCACACTGCTACTGTCACAATTTTTGGACCAAGGACATTTAGTTCTTATTAGTGGTTGTAACTCATTGCCTAAAGAAACTGATAATACAATTTAATATTTAACAAAAACTTGTGTGTCAAGCTATATCCTTTTATTTCACATGCACATATTTTCCAGAAAAACATTTATATAATCAAAGAATGTCATTTTGCAAGGATAATCTAGTCTACCTCAGCAGTGTATAGGAAACCCAATTAGACTACCAATGAGAGATAGCTGTACAGACTCTTTAAAATCTCCAAAAATAGAGAATCTATAATCGCTACAGCTATACTGTTGCACTTTATATAGGTCTAACCATCAGGAAGTTTTTTTCTTATACTTAAATGAAATGTAAGTAGCTATTAATTCTATCCCTAATTTCTGCAGCCTTGGAAAATAGTTATTGATGATCCTTCCTGTAACTTCCTTTTATCTACCTGAACATCATATCTCCATTTGGTAATTTTTTTCTCCAGGAGAACTTTCTAAGTTCCTTCAATCTAGTTTCAGTGGAGGACCTCAAGTTCCTGTTTTGTTTTCCTTGACCTCATTTGATCCCTCTCTATTTAGTCAATATCCTTCTGGAAATGTGGTACCCAGAATCAACACAAAATACTCTTGCTTTAGTCTCATTAGAACTGAGAATGGCAGAATAATGTCAAACATCTTAGACCTGACGTTTCTTCTAATGCAATCCAGAATTGCACTCACCCTTCATGCAGCTGTCTCCTATTGCTGATTTTGTTCAATTTGTTGTCAGTTAATACACCATTGCCTTCCCAGACATAGTGTTTACAAGCTAAACTTCCCTCTTCCAAACACAGTAGACTCTGCATAATTGCATATTTTAGAAGGGAACTCCTGTGTTGTGTGTTGAGGCTTTGCTGGCTCTGAGTTTTGCAAGCCAACCCCAAGAATTATATAGACTGTAAAACCAAAGCCAATTCACCCCCCATCCTCAATTGTTGGAAAATAACAATGGAAAGGCTGGGACAACCAGTCTTCAAACTACAGAGCCACATACCAACATTTAGTCTTTCTATTGCTCTATAGCTCTACTTCAGGGTGATATGGAACACTTAGGGCACTGCTTGCAAACTAGAAATTACAAAACATTATTGATGCTTTAGGGATGGATGTCTTCAAAGAGTATTCATGAATAAGTTACAAAACAATTGCTGGCCACAGTGCTCAGAACAGTTGCAAACTCTTCCAGTTGCACTTCTGGCACCATTGGACGCGAGGACCGCAAGCTCTGTGGTCCCGCTCCAAGCTTTCCCTGTCGGAGGGCTCCGCAAGGAGCCATAGCCACCCTGGAAGGGTGTTGAAGTAAAGAGGGTTGCCTTGACAGGTCAAGGAGAGCCACATCTCTCCTCCCTGGCTTGGAAGTCCCCCTCATCCAAAGATGGAGTAAAGCGGCAGTCAACATGGCTGCCATGAAGTCAGAGTCAGCCAGAATACCCAAGACTGTAGGAGTGGAGAGAGTTGTGAACAGAGATTATTGCTGGATGAGAAAATTTTGCTATTTTAAAATTTTCCCCCAAGAAAGTTAATCCAAAAAATAAGTGACTCTAAAACCATATCTACTTAAGCAGCAGGAAAATATTTTTAAAGAAAACTAGCTGGAAAATAAATTGAGAGTGCCATCTGCTGACAGGAGGAGAGCAACTCCCAAACTCATGGAAAATACAGGGGGTTAATTTGAGAGCAGGTTTGGGACTTTTAACCGTTTGCTGCCTTGTGCCTATTAGAAGTGAAATAAGAAAGATTTTGGAAAATATTTTGGATTATTGGATACAGACGAAATGGTGGAATTGACTCATTTAAATAATTGACTTTGCTTTGAGAGAAATGGAGATTGAGTGAAATATATATCTGGTGTAAAAAAAAGAGGCAGAATGGAAATTTGAGAGAAAAACTCAATCTACTAATTTCTGGAAAATAAATTGTACTTTTAAGATCCTGAACTCTTTGAATTAGATTGAGGTGTGATTGTATAGAAAAGGCCAATATACTAATGCCTAGAAAATAACTATGTTTTAAAGATTTTGAATTAGATTGTGCAATTGTCTATGCTATTCTGATGGCTACTATGATCGAAACTGAAGAAATAGTGGCAGAATTGAGAGGAATATCCATTGGAATGCAAAAAGCTATGGATTTGATTGATAAGATGAATGAGGAAATGGGAAATACTTCACAAAACACAATAAATAAAGATCAAATCACCTATGAAATGGTGGAATTAAAAGAAAGAGTGGAGGAAATGGATTATCAAAATCAGCAAATGCTACAACAATGATTTAAAAATTAAGGACTGGACCAAAAAGCAGGATTAACAAATCAGATGACAAAGGAGGAAAGACTGAAGAAAATGAAACAGATAAATTGACAACTGGAGAGACAGACATATACTTTTGATAAGGAGACCGAGACATGGGCTGACAGCTGGGAGATCTGGCAGAATAAAATTATATTAGAAGAAAAACTTAGATTGAATAAGAAAGATACAGATGAAGATAGGGACAAAGATGAGGAGTGTGGGAGCTGAACCAGAAAAGAGATAAGAAGCATTAAGGAGAAGAGATGATGGATAAGAAGGCATTTTAAATATTTAAGTAGCCTGACTGTAAACTAAGGCAGAATTAAAATTAGATAGAGGAAATATTAGAATATAAATTTTACAGAATAAATAAAAAGAATAGAAAGAATAGAAACTTACAGACATCCGATAACTTTTTCTATTTATAATAGATTATAGAAAAATTTAAATTTGATAAATGTGATAGAGATTATCAGCTCTTTTAGCATTAATTGGATTAACATGAATTATATTTAGGATTAATTTTGTTTATACAAAATAGTGAAAAGTATGGATTATATATTATAGAGAAATTTAAATCTGATAACTGTGATAGAGATTATTATATATTATTGTATAATATAGAGAAACTTAAATTTGGTACATGTGATAGAGATTATTATATATAAAAGTGAAATGTATGGATTGAACAGAAAAGATATAGTGAAAGATT
>JANHFQ010009647.1:177250-187882 GCA_032468035.1 Aparallactus werneri | reverse complement strand
TCGGGATTCGAACCACCAAACTGCTGATCTTTCTGATCAACAAGCTCAGCGTCTTACCCACTGAGCCACTGCGTCCCATATTGAATATTTCAATATTAAATATTTAAATATTAAACATTAAATATTTCAATATCAAACATTAAATATTAAACATTAAATATTTCAATATTTCAATATTAAATATTATTGAAATATATTAAATATTGAAATATTGTATTTTCGAAGCATTGCATAGGCCTCCTGGAAACATCTATTTTAACTTACGAAGTTAAGTTTAACTTTTGCTTAATGTTTAAAAACCAGCAAAGAGATAGAATGAACTTATATACCAATAGATAGTGATTTCCATATGGTACTGCCACTTAAAAGCTCAGCTTTGGTTTACTATAAACCCAGTGGGGGATAGACCCAGAGGGGGAAATATAGCTTGCCAGCTGTTGCTGAATTATAGTTCTTGGCAATTCCAAACAGCAAGAGTAAGACTGAATTACAATTCAGCAATATTTAGTCAGATACAATATCCCTTACTTTGCTTTTTCCCACATTATGGAAGAAATAATTATTTCATTAAAGGCCATGACTCATGCATATTGCTGTTTTAAAATGACTACAGGACTATAGATATTAATGATTTTGACAGGGAAATGGAGAAAATGGTCATTAGGCTGCAAATAACATAAGAATGGGCACAATAGCTAATAGCTTAGACAAGCAGTTCCCAAACTTTGTCCTGAGGTTCTGCAATAAACTCAGAGGGATAGTGCAGGATATTTTAAATTTTGGAAGGAAACATGGCTATGCTTGATATCTGTTGGACACTGCATGAACTACTAGCCGAGGGATACAATTAAAATAATTACTGAGATACTAAGGGCATTATGAACTGAGACAATTTGGGATGTCTGGCTTAAATGATAGGCATACAATTCAATAAGATGGAGACATCGAGTGAAAATAACAATGAAATTTAATAAGAGAGGAATATAAAGTTACTTAGGGAAAAAAATCAATGGAGTTAATTGGCTTAGTATTAGTTCTCATGAAAGAGATTTTGGGACAATAGTTGATTATGAATAATATGAATCTCAGTGAATATGGCTTTAAAAAAGTAAATTTAGAAGTATAGTATTTAAATTAGAGTAAGAAATTGTTTCCCTTTATTTTAAAATAGTCACACTTCACCTCAAATAATGTGCCTATCATCAGAACCTAAATATGATTTAGACAAACTAAAACAGGGTTGGAGAAAGATAACAAGGGTGATTTGGAGATTAGAAATTAAATCCTGCAAAAAAAATGGAAAAGGAAGTGCTTAGAGTTGAGAGGAGAACACTGAACGAGTATTATAGCAGTTTTCAAATAATTTACAGGGTATCAGACACAAAAATATGAAATCCTGTTCTTTGCCATCGCAGAAACGAAAGATAAGAATAAACATTTTCAATTAGTGATTTAGAAAAGACAGCAAGCAGGATAGTAATGGAACCACCTTAAAAGACAAGGTTCCCATTCATGGAATATGTTTGAGACGCTGGACTACCATATGTAGTAGATGATTTATTTGGATTGTGTATGGGATATAAGGATGGATTTGATGACTCCTTTTATTTACGATTCCTTACAGTTATTTTACATCATATTCTGTAAGTTTGCCGAAACACATTTTAAAATATAGACTACATGAATGGAAAGAATAGTTGCTCCTTTTCCCACAATTTCTTCACTCATCGGTATATACAGTAAACATTGTTTCACACTAAGGCTTTCCTTGAGGTAACCTGTAGTCAAGGTTCAGAAGTTTAAAAGATCAAAAAGCATTTTGAAGTCACTAGGATTCGCATCACTTATGCCATATTTTCAAATATATTTCTGCAGATCTCTATCAAAACAGTCTCAGTGACAGTAATTTATTTTCTAAATATCTAAAGAATAGAAGCAGACCTTTGAGGCCGAGAACCATTTTGGAATTTTGGGAGCATGCAATTGTATTATGAGTGCTTGGACTTGACCTGCTTCTAAAATGACTACTAAAGTGACCTTGGTCAGACACGAAACTATTACTTATCTCTTGTCTACTCTCTCTATTTTTGTAGGGTACTGTTTATTATCACACTTCTTCTCAAACAATGAGCAAACTGTAAAAAACAGTACCAGGTTTTTATGTTTATATAGAGCTAAGGGACATTTTGGAAATAAATAGGATGAAACTCCTGTTGGAGATTTTCAGAAATATCGATTACTGTGGTCTTTTAAGATGGCTTGCTGGAATTCAGTTGGGAGAAGGAGAAGACACTATTCTACAGTAGGTCTTATATTTCTTGGAGAGTAAACAGGCAAGTGAGCAAACTGAAAATCCAATTAAACAAAAGAATGGAAATCATTAAATAGATTGAGATTCCAGTTCTTAGACCATGCTGCTTTAAATCTCACAGAAAATAAGATTTAGTTATCTGGTATGGGATGTGGATTTTAAATTCATATACAGAAATTTGTTTTTTGAATACAGTATTGTGGTACCTCTATACTGAATTTACCTTCTTGCATGATATGTTTAATAGAATATTACACAGTTCTGAAACGCTTCATTTATAGTGGCAAAAGGATTTCAGGATATTTTGTGGTGGTCTCTATATTTATTTACATAAGTGAACTTATACAGTATTTCCTTTCTTGGGAAGAAAACAGATCATGATGTAGCAAAACTAAATACAGATAAATGATAGTGCCAATGTGGGTCAGAGATGAGTCAGAGATCAAACCAGTACCACTATCAAATAGTACTGCTATTCTAAAGTGCATTAAACTGGATGAATTTACAAATACCGTATATACTCAAGTATAAGCCGAGTTTTTCAGCACTCAAAATGTGCTGAAAAAGTCACCCTCGGCTTATACTCGAGTCAGTTGATTTTTGGGGCCTAAGGTGATGCCCATGCAGCACATGCCAAATGCGCTGTGGGGCATCAATTTAGCCCCCCAAATTAGCTGTTTTAGTTTCAATTGGCCATTTTGCATTTTCTTTTTTAATTTTTTTTTGCTGGGCCCTCCCACCCACCTGCAGTTTATAGATACTGTATCTTTATTCACTCTGTTTGCAGCAGCACAGCTGAGCTGTTTTCTCACCTAGGAAAATAAGCTTGTTTTCAGGAGACAGGAAGAAACAAACATCCTGCAGACGCCCCTATGTGGCAAAACAGCCCATCTGTGCTACTGCAAACAGAGCACTCTAGAGTGCCAGCGGCTGGGAGGGTCCAGCAAAAAAAATTTTTTTTAAATTAAAAATGGCTGACTGGAACTAAAACAGCTGATTTTCGGGGCTAAATTGATGTCCCGGCTTATACATGAGTCACTAACTTTTCCCAGTTTTCATGGGTGAAATTAGGTACCTTGGCTTATACGCGGGTCAGCTTGTACTCGAGTATATATGGTTAATTTAATATCAATTTATAATTTATATCAGTGATTGTATAACCTCTGCAGTTGCCATATGCCAGGAGTTCAAACTCAGAGCCACATCAACATTATGGTTGCCCTTAAAGGGCCAGTTGAGTATACAGATAGTCCTTGACTTACAACCACAGTTGAGCCCAAAATTTCTATTGTTAAGTGGGACATTTAACATTCACTTATGTTAAGTGAATTTTATAACCTTTCTTGCCACTGTTTTTTAAGTGAATCACTGTAATTGATAAGTTGGTAACATGGTTGTTAAATGAATCTGGCTTTTCCATTGATTTTGCTTATCAAAAGTTTGCAAAACTGCCATCCCTCGCACTCTTGCCTCCTGTGCATGTGCCCTGGGATCAGGCGGCAGGGGCCAGCCCCTCACGGTTTCCAGGGCAGCCCCGCGGGCCAGATATAAACCCATCGTGGGCTGGATCTGGCCCATGAGCCTTGTGTTTGAAATGTCTGCTATACGCTAAATAAAATAAATAAGAATTTATAGGTCCTGTATTGTTTATGCACCTATCATATGAGCCAGATGGCGCAGTGGTTAGAGTGCAGTACTGCAGGATACTTCGCTCACTGCTGACTGACTGCAGTTTGGCAGTTCAAATCTTACCAGGCTCAAGGTTGATTCAGCCTTCCATCCTTCTGAGGTGGGTAAAATGAGGACCCAGATTGTTGGGGTAATATGCTGATTCTGTAAACTGCGTAGAGAGGGCTGTAAAATCACTACAAAGTGATATATAAGTCTGAAGTGCTAGTGCTATCATATACATTGTGGCTGCACCTTCCTACAAAAGAGACAACTTCTAATTGAATACCTCCATTCTTCAGACAGACTTTTTTATTTGCATAGCAAGGTCTGTGATAAAACTTCTCCAATTAAGGTTAGAAGTTCACCTGAATTTGTTTTGATACCATCAATGAAAAAACATGGTTTAGCAAGCACCAGCCTATTTGGTGAATCAGGATAAAAAGTACCTTGTTGAAAAGTGTAGTTGACTGAAGCTATAATGATAAGCCGAGTAGCAACATTCTTAGTTTGATAATATACAACTTGGTTAGCTTAGCATTGTTTTTGTAACTAAGTTATTTATTAAAGCATCCCAGTAATGATAAAAAAATACTTGGCACATTTTAAAGTATCCATCAGACAAATATATGGATGGGGAAAGGGCTGAGCCCTTTCCCATTTCACTAAGTGATATGTATTATTTAATCATATACTTAGTATTTTCCTTGTACAATAAATATTGAAAGAACACTTTCCTATTACTTGATTATCATTGTCAACCATTTTCCTGTGCAAATACTGAAATCCTCACTCTTTGAGGGAATGAATAGAATAGTAACAGCTGATTTGTACTTCCTCTTTTACCATGGAATGCCTAATAAAGTATAAAATGAATTTAATAACAAAAATGTAATTGACATGATATACATTCCTAAATAGGAAAAAAGAGTGGCTATAACAATTACTGAACATGATAGGCCTAGAAAGCAGAGAAAGTAACCACATACAATTATTTATATTTCTAACTCCTCGTTCAGCCTTGCTTTCCTGGACTGGGTGTAAATATGAAAAAATATGAAGCCCATATAAAACAATAAAAGCAACAGCATTACAGAGATTGAATAACATAATAATAAGAATAATAATATGATCCTAGAGTATGCTTTGAGTCAAACTCAGATTCTTTCTGAGAATTAGTAGCATTATTGAAGTGTCTTTTATAAATTTGTCACCATCACTGTCTTCTAGACATTTTTTATTAAACTTTCATGCTTGCCATTTCAATGTGGAATTTACAGATGGTTCTGATCCAAGTACCTGCCAAAGTCGACGTATTGATTCAACTACAGCAAAACGATAATCAGTAACTGTAAATGGTTTCCTAATTTTTTTGAGGGGGGGTTACATGTACATAGCCACTCCCAAGAATAGCAGTCCATTATAAACAAATAAGCTGTTTGGATTCATGATAGAGTTTCAAATAGTACTTGAATTCATTCTTTTTTAATAAATTATGTTCAGATAACAAAAAATATCAATGTTTTTGGTTAGAAATGCTGGGTACAACAGGGGTTGGTGTACAAATTAAAGTAGAATATAAACGTTGTTGTGTTGAGATATATACTCCACTTACATATACAACTTCTTATCCTTTATATCTTTCATACTACTCTTGTTCCAAGCAATTGAAGAGTTTGAAGGCCTTGTTACCAGCTCATTCACTTGCAAGAACAAGAGTATTTAGCATGCCACACCTGCTCTGAAAAAGTTCTTTAGCTTTGTTGTGCCTGTGTTCCTCTTGCTGCACACAGCACTCTTTAGTGCTGTTGAAATATATTACATCATAGGCATTCAATTTCAAGTTAGTGGGAAAGCCACATTGAATTGGGTGTTGGAGGTGCTGTGGAAGTCATTTGTTATATAAGCCCTAACCCTTCCAACTGCAGTTATTCTGTCTTCTGTTGGCTTTAGAGAGCCTGGAGCATTTGTAGTAGCACAAGAACATTACAACAGGGAGAGAGCTAATGCTTTCCCTCATTGGTTTTGGTGTACAAATAAATGTATGTTAAGGTTTACAGAGGTTCAATACGTTTATTTCTCCAAAGTATCAAAGAAAACATTAGTGTTGAAACTGCAATTTGGATGCCAAATTTTACTGGTATCAATAAAAATATTTATGAATTCTTTATTGCATAAGATACTTGCATGGTAATATACCAATACATCTGGTTTTATCACTGTGTCTAATGTATACTATGCTAGAATTGTTTGCTCAAAAATTAGCCTCATCAAATGTAGAAAAAAGCTTACTTCTAGGTATACAAGTATATGGTTGTTATTTAATATTTCTTGTAGACAACTAAGAATCTTTATATTCTTGCTTTTAGATTTTTCTCTCATTCTTCCTCGCAGAAGTCAACTATCTAATAATATATTCTTAGTTAATTTTTCATGTATAGCATATTTGAAAACCTCCCTTCAGATTTCCAGTAATTTCCAATAATATTCAAATTTGAGAACAGTGAAATATTTTCAGATGCCTTTATCTTTCTTTTCTTTAAGTACTAAGTAGTTAATTTAGAGTTACATTTTTAGATCATTGTCTTGCTGAATCATCCAACCACTTTTCACCTTCAGTTCCTTCACCGACTGACATCAGCTTAACGATCAAGAAAATCTCTATTAGAACTGTTCCTAAATTGGACAGATTGGTGAAACAACCACAGATCCCTATAAATATGTACTAAACGTTTAGAGGGTGCTGGAGGCAGTCCACGAGATTTTTGCATGGAAGAGTTGACAGAAGAAAACAATTTCTCAGCTTGTTAAACTAGCCATCCAGATTTATGATGTAAATCTAAATGTATATGAATCTAAGAAAATGATCTTTCTAGGCTACAATGTCCCAAGGGCTGCAAACAAAGCTCTGTTTTGGAATTGAATCTGAAATCTTTTGCATATAAAATATACTACCGTACGAATCATAAAAGGAATACAGGTGGAAGGCTTGAAGAAGAGTTGTTGAACAGTTGCTACTGAATCATTCAACTGATGGTGGTGCTTGTAAGTGTTGCCTGCCAATAGCATGGACCACAAGTTCCTCACCCTGCATAGGGCACCTACATTCGAGTTATTTTTAATCTATTTTAATATACAGTAATTAGAGTCATTGTAAAGCTGAAATTGACAATATAATCTGTTCATAATGGACTTACTTGGATTTGAAGGTTTACTTTGAACTGTTTGGTGTAGTGTGTATTTCCTGGTGTGTGGGAAGTTCATACAAAGAGTGACTCGGACTCTGTAAACAGACATAAAGATAGAGAGGTAGGTGTAATCTGGATATCTGATTACCCTTATACTTCCTTGACTCTAACATAAAAAATACAATCTCGTTTATCTAAATTGCCCAAGGAAATAACATTGAATGTTTGCATAACTAGGAGCTATAACTAGGAGTGCCACTATTTTAATTTTGAGACAACTGGTTCTTAAAATCACTTCTGTCTCAATCCTTCTAAATCCCAAATGAAAAATTAATAAATGGTAATATATGCTGATTTTCACATTTTCAGTTCATAAGGGAGATTAAAATATTTTAGCAGGGGTGCTTGTTTTCACCCCTTCAAGCTCCTCCTTCATGCAGATACTATCACACAATATTTCTTGATGAACTCAGCTTTGGGTGACTACGTTTTCTGGTATCATGGGTTGAGAAGGTAATGGGGATTATAAGAGAGACAGGAAGGGAGGAGGCAGTTTTATTAGTGTCGTGTGGGTGTGTCATTAGAGGAAACATGGGGAATGATGGCTGAGATAGGTAACCACACTGAAGATGTTACTTGTGGATTTTTCTATGTATGGAGCATATAGAAGTGAAACAAACAAGTGAATAATCAAGCCATTGGAAAAAGCCAGGAATTCGCAGCATGGTCAAGTGAATGCCAGGGTTCACACATTAGATTTAAGTACATGAAGCATGAAAATCACAATCTAACCACAATGTAAAAGTCAAGTGTTAAAGCTTCTTGGACTTTACATATGGTACAACTGTCCTCTATTATAACCTTTAGATGAAGTGCCCCTGCTGAGTATAACTTTGCTATTAAATAAGTCCATACTCAAAGAGAATGTTTATTCTTGCGTTGTATAGTATTTGGGGGCACATGTTTCTTAAAACCTAGAAAGTTGTTGGACTTTTCTTCTGACTTGGTTTGAGAAATCCTCTGCCTGAAGTTGGTCTAAGCCCAGATCTGCTTATCCTTACTTCTGTTTTTGGCCAAACAGGATGTAATGAAGATACAATGATTTGTCCTTGGTCTTTGGTATCTTTTACCCATAAAATCAAGATAACTTAATAGGAGGTGGAAAAACCTGCTGCTTCTCTGCTATATTTGGTCAGATTGGCAAGACTGAGAGAGAAAAATATAGTAAACTGTCCATTTAACAAACCACAGTTTAATGAACTTCAGTAATATTTTTTTCCTTTTGGTCTTTACTCCCATTAATTTAGGCTTTTTAAAATCATAGACTTATTACAAATGGCATTCATATCAGTTAGATATTGTTACCATTATCTTGTTTTCCCATTTCAGCTGTAGCATTCAAGAAATGGAGGTAGTGGTGAGGATGCCCAATTTGGTGCCCAATTTGGATATAATTCTGTTTATAATACTAATAAAGAGTTTGGAAAATTAAAAATACCCTCAAGAAACATTTATTCTACTTTAGTTGCTTAGAAAAAATATACTATAATCCAACTTATATGTGGCAAGTATAAAGATTGTCTTTACTACATGAGGAGTGAGCAATCGAGGGTGTGGAGATTGAGATAACTTCTAAATAATGTAGAGAAAGATAAGGAATGAGGTGTGAGAAAGAAGAGAAAAGAAAATTAAGAATCATCCTGTATCTCCCTTAAAGAAAAGGATGTTGCAACAGATAATAGGAAAGAGGACATGACCTCAGTTACTAGCCAAAAAAGAACGGCAATATTTCATACTGCTTCCATGCTCCAGTCGTTTGTGGAGGAGTTGGCTTTGCTATTTGATTTGTGTAAATTGCTCAAGGTCCTTGGGATCGAGTAGAATATACACCAGCTAGATACGGTATTGATTTTGTCCTATGCATTTAATCAACTTGCTCATTATTGATGGCTTGCCTTGCTTAGCCAAGCTCACAGAGCAGATGAAATGAAAGAACATTTGGCTAAGAGATTCTGCCAATTGATTGATTGATTGCTAAGATTTATAAGGCTGTTTGTTCATTTCAAACAATGTGACTCTGAAAAGGCACATAATTAAACAAGCAAATAAATTAATAAACTATAGAGGCACAAAGGAGCTCTACAGAGGGGGATAGGAACTGATCTCTTACTACTCATAATATTAAAAAGATTTTTAAAACTTCTTTACTTTACATTATTAAGATTTAAAAATCTTCCTGTCTCTCAACCTCTGTATGTGAATCAAGGAAGTGTTAGCAGTCCCTGATGAGGCAACATATCATTTCGTGTCCAAAAGGGGATAGTTGTTTGAAGTGCAAATTAATAGAAATGTGCTGTGTTTTTTGCAGCATGTTGCATGCAGCCAGACAGTCCATCTGTGTATGTGGCCTGTGATATTATTACCTGAACAAGGAAGTTTCCCAACATATGCACTCAAGATACATTGGGATTTTAATTTCCAGAATTCTCAGTCAAGCTACTGAAGGGTAGGAATTATGAGAATTATACTCCTAACAAGTATAGCTGATTGAGCAAAAATAGTAATTAACCAAACAAATCCTAATACATCAGCTTGTGCATATGGCTAAGCTTCTCTAAATCATTTTTCTAAACACTCTTTCAGAGAGCCCTATTAATTTTTGGCACTCTCCTAATAATACTTTTCTATGATTGCTCCTAGTGCACATATAAAAATAATCACAACTTTGGCCAACAGTATGTATCTTATGTAAGCTAGTTTAGTAATTTTCAATTGACTAAACTTTGACATAAAGGAAGAATTGAACTGATTCAGATAAGGCATCGAATTACTAACTGTGCCAGATCTGTACTGAAAAAGGAGCACATGGATGGCCCAAAACTTAGCTTTTCATAGGTGAATGCTAATCTGTATTAAGCCAGGATTCTGTAATGTGGCACAAAACCTATGTCAGGGTAGATGGGAAAAATAGAAAAAGACTAGCCAAGCATAACTTTTTAAAAATATTATTATTTTGTTTTTGGGGTTTTTTTAGAAAATATGTGTTTCTTCCCAGGTCAGATATAGTTTGACTAGATTTGTCAAGCAGTGTAGCCTTTAGTAATGGACAAATGGAAATTTTGTCAATGCACAGATTTTCTAAGTCCTCTCCAAGATTTTTGGGTATGGCACTCAATATGCCAATAATCACTGGGATCACCATGACTAACCAGTACCATAATCTTTCAACTTCAATATTCATATTTGACTCACCTGAAAGGAGGGTTTTAAATATTTATTAACTGATTGTTTTAAATTTTAAATTGTTTTATTTATTTTATTTTTATTTTATTAAATTTATATACCGCCCTTCTCCTGGGATTCAGGGCGGTTCACAGGGTATGAATAAAAAAAACACACAATATACAATTAAAATATATTAAATAGAAAAAAACCCTGAGTTAAACCAATTGCCACTGGTATGTT
>JANHFQ010009647.1:147072-157102 GCA_032468035.1 Aparallactus werneri | reverse complement strand
ATTGCAAATTTATGTAATTATTTATACAGGGAAGGATTTAATTCATTTTTAATTATTTATTGTATACTGTTGTTTTTATATGCCCTGTAAGCCGCCCCGAGTCTTCGGAGAGGGGCGGGGTACAAATACAAATAAATAAATAAATAAATAAATAAATAAATAAATAAAACAGTAAACAAATGGCAGATCCAGTCAATACATAAAATATTTCATATCCCTAGCAGTGGCTTCAAACCACCTTAGCCAAAAACCTACGAAAGGAACCGGGTCTTTAAGGATCTGCAGGACACCATTCAGGTGGGAGCCACTGACATATCATTAGGAATTTCATTCCAAAAGGCAGGTGCCACCAACCAAAACGCAAGATTAGTCAGTTGCCTAGAACCAGTTTGGTCTAGTAGTTAGGGCACTAGCTAGAAAGAGGGAAACTGAGTTCTAGTCCCACCTGAGCCATGAAAGCCAGCTGAGTGACTTTGGGCCAGTCTCTCTCCCTCTCTTTCTCTCTTTTCTCTCAACCCAAACCACCTGACAGGGCTGTTGTGTGAAAAATAAGAGGAGGAAGGTGTGTTGGATATGTCCACTGTCTTGAGTTATTTGCAAAAATAATAAAAATAGGTAAAGAGGTGGGCTGCTACTGGTTTGCACCAGTTCGGGTGAACCAGGTGTTAATTTTACATCTGGTTCACCGAACTGGTAGTTGCAATGACTGGCTGGCCCCTCCCCACTTCCCAGGAGTCTCCACGTGGTTGGTTTTGGATCCCAGGTAAGTGCAGGGCCCGTGTGGATCCCAGGGAGGGTGAAAAACAGGCATCCTGGAAATTCCAGAAGGCCAGAAATGGACTCGTTTCCAGCCTCCGGAGCCTGGGGAGGACGAAAATGCCCTCCCACCATGATGCAGGAGGCCAACTAGGCCATGCCCACCATGGCCATGCCCACCCGGTAAACTCTGGTTACAAATAAATATGCAAACAGCCTTCTTGGGTCAAACTGGCCACCAATGCAGCTTGCAAAGCAGGGATATCCCATGGGCATATCAAGCAATCTATTCCAATATTGTATCACTTGTGAAAGCTGTCACTTTCAAATACTGTTTACTTACTTGTTTACTTACATACCTGAATAGTCCAGAATAAGTTCACTTTACAGACTGTTGCACTTCTGTTCAGGTATAGCCAAACTTGGTGGCAGGGGTGAAAAAACAGGGATATCTTGACCATGGTTCCCATTTATACAGCTTCCTTTTTATTTGTGTCAATGTTTCTGTTTCTGCTTTTGATTTCACATTAATTAAGTTTTGGGATATGTGGAATAGGTTATTAAACTGATGGGCATTTGGGGCTAGCTTTTAAAACTTTGATTATATTTACATTGTATATTTTAGTAATTAGGACTTTTATGCTATGAGTTGTTTCCATTTTTTTCTGCGAAAAGCTTTGATAGAACAAAAATTGTTTAAATACACAAACACACACACGTCCTTTATAGTAACCTCCTCTTTAACTTGGTTTCTTTTCAGGTGGTTTTGGAGTGTACCTTAAAGAAGGAGCTTATTTACAATAAGGTGACGCCAACTTTTCACCACTGGAAGATTGATGAAAAAAAATTTGGTCTCACATTTCAAAGTCCTGCTGATGCAAGAGCATTTGATAGAGGAATTCGTAGGGCTGTTGAAGATATATCTCAAGGTATGCATTATTCAGGGATTGTTTTGTTTAAAAAGCTTACGCCTCCCTTTTTTTTCTTTTTAGTTGTTCATTTCATCTGCTCTCACTAACCCACTTACTGCCAGTTTTAAAGAATGAAAAACAAAATGTATCACTGATATGTATATATACATATGCAAAAGAAAATGGTAACTTAAGTCTTGAATAAAAAAGAGCAGTATGTTTAACAGTAATAAAGTCCGAATCTTGTTTGGAAGAAAAAAAAACCTGCAACTTTCTGTACTCGCCAAAGCTTTACTTTACTTCAAAAATACTTAGTTCTCACCAGCCCCTTCTACAGAATGAAGCAATGTCCATATTTTACATGAGAACCAATTTGTAAACATAGCATGACATCTGATGAATTTTGGTCCTAGTTTCAAACTTTGTAATGTGTGTACTGTCCCTTGGCCTCAAAGTGGGACTTCTGGGAACAGAGCAATCACCATTCAAAATCAGTGTATTAAAATAGATCTATTCCTGTTTTCTAGCAGGAAAGGGATATGGGAACAAAATATGCCACTGTCTAAAGTGTTTCCTCACATCATGTGTTTTATTATATCCTGTATTATGATGATATAAATATTGTTCTTTATAAAATCATTGTGCTATGCTTAGTGAGAAACTCTGGGAAACAATTAAAAGCGTGTTAAAATTGTATGTTTGTGTCTTTCACCCATAGGTTGTTTGACCTCACATGATGAAATCGAAGTGCCTGCGGATGGCTTTCCAGTAAGTGTTTCCCAGTCCATGATGTTAATTACGTTGGCTGAAATTACAATAACTCTTAATCTAAAAGACATGCTTACCTTCATCTTTATCCATGGGTTTTGGGAGAATCTTGCCTTGAGACAAGGCTGGTGGACATCTCTTACTCTTAGGACTGCACAGCTATTACCTGTCCCAAGGAAAGTTGTTAATGAATCAGCATGGTTTTGCAGACACACGAGTGACAGGCTCTACAAGCTAATTATTAACTTTTCTAATCCCTGAAAAGAAATGATTCATTGACAGAAAAAGATGCTGAAACAGTGATAATAGTAACATATGGTTATGGATGCGTGAGGAATACAGGATTTAAGAAGGCAAGGTTGTCAGATATTGTGTTTTCAGTATTAGGGTTTAGCCCCAAAGCAGCAGTGTTTCTGCCTTTAAATATCTGCTTGGTGCCCTCCTATCAAAGCAAATGGCTGTCAGTCAGGAATGTACAGAAACAACATTGTAAAAGCTGTGCCTGGTTTAGTCTAATCTTCCTAATGTACTTGTTCTGAATGCAGGTAGTCCTCAACTTTCGACCACAATGGAGCCCAGAATATGTTACTAAATGAGAAACTTGTTAAAGTGAATCCCCCCCCCCGTTTTATGACTTTTCTTGCCACATTTGTTAAATGAATCACTGCAGTTGTTAAATTAGCAACACCGTTGTTAAGTGAGTATGGCTTCCCAATTGACTTTGCTTGTCAGAAGGTAACAAAAGGTGATCATGTGACCCCTGGACACTGCAACCGTCATAAATATGAACCAGTCGTCAAGCATCCGACTGTAATTCACCTGACCATGGAGATGCTGCACCTGTCATAAGTGTGAAAAATGGTCATAGGTCACTTTTTTCAGAGCTGTTGTAACTTTGAGTGGTACTAAATAAGCTGTTGTAAGTCAAGGACTACCTGTATTCAGAAAAGTTTTAATTTTTAATTTAATTTCCCATATACTTGTGTCCCAACTTCATTCGGAAATGGTACTGCCAATAGTCAGGATTATCTGAGAGCAAAAGCAACATTCAACTCTAGCTATTTTAAACTTGCCAGAATTCCATTAAAATGTACTGGTATAAAGTTTATGGATTTCATTAAGAAAAAAACTATCCTTCCCAAAACCATCAAGAGAATCTGACTTGGAAACATGGGTTGGAAAAGATCTATAATTTAAACCCTGGAGCAATGACCCATAGGAAGCCTGTAATGGGCACATCTTTGTGTATACAACTTTATTGTTTCCTGCTGTAAAGAAAAGAATCCAGCTAAGTTATGTCTGTGTAGCTTTCTGTTGAACAAACCAATTCTGAGAAAGCATTTAACATTTTTGGAGAGATAAGATTTACTGCTGACACTTGCTACCACGGAGGGCTGTCTCTTCTTTCTACTCTTATTGTATGAACTGAATTATCACACTAGTGTGATAACTGAGCATAATTTGCCTCTTTATGTTCTTACGATTCTGGGCAATGTTACTCCAAGATCCTGAACCACCCGAGGATTGCTTGTAAGCTCTCTTTGTTTTTTGGTATTGGTTTATTTCCTCAATTAGCAAAGGAATCTTGCAATATGTTTGGGTTTTTGAAAGCAAGTGGCATATATCACAGAGAATTACTTCTGCCATCCCTTTTAAAATTTCTAGAATGTTAATACATCCACTTTGCATTTTTTTTTCTAAATAGGTAGGCATCCTTTAAAACAGGGCTGCTGTCATCCACCATTTTTACTACTCAAAAAGTGAATGTGGAATATCTCTGCAAATCTTATAAATAAAAACAATACTAGTGCGTTTAGTACTTGTTTCCCCATTTTTATAATACATTGATTAATTTTGGTAAGGCAGGGAGCCTGACTTGTGACAAGAGAGGTTTCCTTGTTAGCTACGGATACAACTTTTCCTTACCCAAACTAGTCATTCTGGTTTGGAATACAGTATATAAGTCACGAGGCAAAAAGAAAAAAACACACACACAACAAAGGAGATCAACGTTTTCTTTTAATAAATATCGTGAACTTTTTATCTGCTTTCCTGTTTGAATAGATGATATCAAGGAAACACCCATCCCCAATAGTGAATCTTTGATGAAAGTACCTTCTTCCAAAAAGCAACAAACAACTAATGTTAAGTAAGCAAAACATTGGCAGAGTTATTAGAACAAAGACAAAGCCAGTAACTTAGAACAAACTTTCATAGCAAGCTTGATAACAAATTGAAGCTTATTTCCAAATTTAAAACTTTCTTACTGGTGATATTTGGAAAGGAAATACATGTTTCAGCAAGTAAACAAACGTTTTAAATCATGTTTTCAAAGTAGTATGTCCAACATGGATGATTTTACAGTTCATCGAATATAATAACTATAGAGGTGAAGTTTTCTGAAAAAGAAAAGAAGTCTTCAGCTTGCAAAAGGCAGTGAGTGTCTGCATTGTCACCTTTAAATGTGTTCTAGTTTGAATGTTAAATTCAGGCTTTCAGGGTTGGTGGATTTATTGATTTTTCATTAGTTCTAAAATAGACATCTGAATATGGATTAGAGTATTGGACTAACCCCGAAGGGTGTGTGTGTGTTCATAGTTCACCAATAGATCACATGTATTTGCAGGGCAAACTTTTATAAAGAAGTAATCACATTAACTTCCTGGTAAGATAACTTATGACTGCAATTTTCATTGACTTGGCTCAAGAGCAGACAGCCAGAGGTCACAACCATTTTGTGCCTTCCAGATATTCTGCTGAATTCAGGAACAAAATATTAATACTATAATTTGTCCTATGGGGCGGAGGTGCTAAAAAAATAAGGAGGGGAAAATGTATTTTAAAGCTCTGGGAAGATATTCAGATAACAATCACACCTTAATTGCTTCAAAATTATTGGGTGATTACTTCCTTGTGGTGGGAAAAATGAGGAGGGGGGAATCTGTAGGCCTCTTTGAAGCTTAATTCTTAACATCTCACAGGGTAAGTTCTACCAAATATTTTGACCACCCATTTAAATGATATCATACCTTTACCATTCATGTTTTCTGCAGCTTTTAGAGACTAAGAAAGTTGTTTTTCCACTGTGTTTTTTATATATAAAGAGAAGTGCAAAGCTGGAAATATAATTGCTTGTCTATATTTTGAAGAGTAGAGCATCCTTATGTCTTTTCTTTGTGTATGTATAACCTTTGACAAATAAGTACTGTCCATGGCATAGCATGACTTATCTGTTATCTGAAAATCAATTACTTTGTACTAGTGTTCAAATAAAATATACATATTTTGATCATCATAGGCACATACTACAATGTAGAAGGAAATATAATGCAGCAGTCTTTTGAGAGACTGCTCAAAGAGATTTGGATAGTAATAAAAGAATGTATACAGAACAAAACCACAAAAGAAAATAATATTTAAAATGAACAAGTTGCATAGCAGTAGGAATACTTTAAGTCACTAAGTTACAATTATGTTGATAAAGCATTATATTAAACAGAAACATTGAGTTGGAATGAAGCACTAACATAATTGATTAAGCTTGTTTTAATTTAATAATGTTGAAGTATTTGTTTTAGAAAGGAAGTTTGAGTCTTGAAATAGACAACACTAATTTGGAAGGTATTATGAGTACAGAAGAAGGACCAGGAAGTTGCACATGAAGAACTGGAATTGGAGTAATAGAAATGGAATGAAATGAAGTCTTGCCAAGTAGAAGGCTATGAACTTGGAATGATAAGAGACATTTTTGTTTTTGGCTGAGAATTCAGTTGGAAGTAACTAACTAAATAAATAAGGAACCAGGAATCTTAGTTGATTAGAAAATAACTGAGCTATTGATGTAATGTGTAGCTAGAAAACCAAAATCAGTTTTGGATTGGTTATAGGTAGTTCTCGACTTACAACCACAATTGAGCCCAAAATTTCTGTTGTTAAGTGAGACATTTGTTAAGTGAATTTTGCCCCATTTCACCACCTTTCTTGCCACAGTTGTTAAGTGAACCTGACTTGGCCATTGACTTTTGCTTGTCAGAAGGTCACAAAGGGTGATCACATGACTCCAAGACACTGCAGTGGTTATAAATATGAGTCAGATGCCAAAGCATTTGAATTTTGATCGCTTGACCATGGGGATGCCACAACGGTCGTAAGTGTGAAAAACAGTCATAAGTCGCATTTTTCAGTGCTGTTATAACTTTGGTCACTAAATGAACTGTTGTAAGTTCAGGACTACCTGTATTTTAAAGAATCTAGATAATACAGTTAAAACATGGACTACTACTGTCAGGATAGCCCAATTTGGAATGCTCATATATTGTTGGTGGAGGGGGAAGGTTAAATTAGAAAAAGGTATTAAGAAAAAAATACTAGGATTGGTAAATAGTAAATTGTAGACTATTTTGATAACCACTGTTGGATTTTTAACCTGCGTCAAACAATAATCAAACCATCTTCATAGTATAAAAATTTCCTCCAGATCACAAAGCCAAGGGAGATGTAGGTTTCCTGATTGTAAGGCCTCTGTAAACTACTTCTGGCAAGTCACACTTGCTAGAACAGAAGTTCCCAAAGGAGCACACTGCTAAAGAAATGATGTTCCAATAGATCAGATCTTCAAGGCTAATAAAATTAAAAGCAGATCCTCTCAGTGGAGAATCTGGAAAAACATTTCTTCTTTGTTTCTTTACATTCTCTATGTTTCAAACATTTGAAGCTAGCAAGCCTTACATGGGATACTTGAAACCCACTTAAAAACATGTAGCTAAAATCTGCTGAGTGGTTTAAGGTTGGAAGGAGTGCTTTCTGCCGTTTGAATCTGGTATCTGAAAGCCTCAACACGTGATTTCTTAAAGGTATATCGGTCTAAGGATACTCTGTAGGATTTTACTCAGAAATCATTTTAAATATATAGTTTGATTAAATTGAATTTCAATCAAAAGTAGGGGGATTGTTCTTGCATTTTTAAACTTTTATCCAATAAATTTGAGGTGATTTAGTGAAGCTTTTCATAAGACTGATTATAAATTGTGGTCCTTAACCTAAAAGAAAAACAAATTAATTTTTCTCCTTAACTACTTGGTTGCATCTTCATGAATCCTACTATCCATGTTTGTGGGAAGGAAGATGTGAGGATTTATGTAAGCTCAGTTTATGATCTATAAAACTTGGAAAACAGTGACTTTCTGTAACTTCAGTAAAGGGGTGCTGCTAAAGGCATATTCCCAGGAGGGGCAACCCTGTTCTCTCTGAACATCTGGATAAGGGAGTTACTTATGAACCCTATCATAAAATGCTGGCCAGCTGTTGTGAAATAAAGGCTGTTTTCATGTGTGGCTTTTAGTGGTTGGGACAGGAGAATTTCTATTTTCAGCTTGCTTTCTGAGCATGCCAGAAAACAGCAAGACATCATACTCTGCTTGTTCTCCTAAGGAATTGGCTTAATCTTCTTCAGCATGTTAGTGCTCTCTTAAAGTATTAGTGTTTGATTGAGAGGTAACTTATGCATAAAAATAGATTTGGTCATGTTTATAAAGAGATTCCACTGA
Source organism: Aparallactus werneri (assembly GCA_032468035.1). Classification (NCBI taxonomy): domain Eukaryota; kingdom Metazoa; phylum Chordata; class Lepidosauria; order Squamata; family Lamprophiidae; genus Aparallactus; species Aparallactus werneri. Next base: position 149,121 of record JANHFQ010009647.1, on the reverse strand, counting down.
TTTGATCAGCAACAAAGACCCTAGGCCAGAGGTGTCAAACTCAAGGCTCAGATCCGGCCCACAGGGTGCTTATATGTGGTCCGCGGGGCCAACCTGGAAACAGAGAAGGGCCGGCCTGCAGTGCCTCTGCTGCAAAAATGCAGCTTGCTGGCAGAAGATTGCAGGAAGCTGTCACAGCCCAAAACGGCCCTCACAAGGACTGCAGACATCCTTCCCGAGCTCCATTTTCGGAATTTGGAACCCTGTTTTCGAGCACTCAGGCAACCACAGGCACCCCTGGCACAAGTGACGTTGAACTGGCCATGCCCATCCCGGTCCCCCAAGGTCAAACACAACCCTGATGCACCCCTCAATGAAATTGAGTTTGGCACACTTGCCCTAAGCCATGATTCTGAATAGCCTTACATGACAGTAAACCCACATTATGAAAGATGTCCAGTGAACATCATTGGAAATAAAGTAGACAAAAAGTGGCAGCTTTGATACTGTGCATGCATTTGGATCCTGAAAAAAAGAAACTGCTGTATCTCTGGTTCACTCATGCTTTTAGCAGATGCTTTATGTGGGAAATGTTCTGTTTTAAATGGCTACATAAAATATTTCATAGACCATAGGCTGCTTCTGAAGCTATTCAGGATGTTGGGCAAGAAGAATGCAACTAATTGGAGAGATTCCGTTGTTGTTATTGAAAGCAATTGCTGCTGTCTGTGAAATCATAAAGCGGGGATGATTTCAAATTCAATGTTCGTGTTCTTAAGCGTTTTAAAATGTATTCTAAAGAAGGGGGCTGATGAATAAAAATGCTTTTAGAAAATGTGGGAGATCCTATGAAAGGTAAAGGAGTACAGCGCTGTTATCCCTTATTTTCATTTCACTTCTTAAATTACTGCCTTAACATGATTTGCAGAAGAGCACAATGTTCTCTCCTCCTCCGAGCTTCATCCTGGGAAAAGTGTGGAGAGGAGGTTTGAAGAAGAGCAAATCCTAGTCTGTTTTTTATTTTCTCTGCAGCTGTCTTGCAGCTTTGAGTTCTGCTGGACTGCTACAGCTGGAATCATTTTATTACTTTTATCCAACTTCCTTTTGCCTGTGCACACAGAAATGTTTTAATAGTCTTGGAAAAAAGTCAAAGTATGTCTTAGCAACCATAGAACAGTAATTATTATACCAGCAGCTAAGACCAAACTAGGTTTCTGATGTGCATTAAAAATTGATATACGTTCCTTTACAGGTGGTAATGGGTAGTTTATGCCAGTGTTGCAATTGAAGGATATTGAATATAGGTGTGTAATTGCTTTGGCAGTAGAAAAGAATCAGGCATTTGTATATCTGTGTTTGTATATACTAAGATAGAGATCATAATGAACATGAATGCAGTGAGGTTTTTTTCATTTATTTTACTATTAAAAATGTTAGTTTTGGCTTACTTTTTACTATAATAACTTGTGTTGGGCCTCTTATTGGAATAATGTTTCCAATTAATTTTTTGTTTTGTTACTGTTTTATTAAGTTTTTTTTAAGGAATGAACCTATGCAAATTCAGAGTAGCCTAAAATGTAGAGTAAATAAATTACTTTACATTACTGTAGCTCTTCCTGATGCTTAAAACCATATACTGTAGGTCAATATGTTGTCACAGTGCAGGATAACTATACTGCATGTTCTCAGGACTTCATGAATGCTTACATTGCCCAATGCTTATAAACTGGATCTGTCCAATTTAGTGTACAGACAGTGCTCTACTGGTTACATTCAGGAGGCTGCTTGTACGTCCATTTTGTTTTCAATGCCAAACAAACATTCACATGTGGCATCCTGTAAACTAATCTTCTCTCAATTTCCAGGACCTTCTAGGTTGGATTTAGGGACATGTATCAACAATGTTTTGACCTTGAAGAAATTATTTTTTGGATTAAAGCAATTGCATTTTTGATAGAAAGCTGTCTGCTTTTGTCTATGCCGATTACCTGATCTTAATAGAGTTAGCCTTCAACAGCTGCATTCTGAGAAAAGAGAACTTCTCCCAGAAGGCAGATAGAGCAGCGTTCC
>JANHFQ010009647.1:66336-76739 GCA_032468035.1 Aparallactus werneri | reverse complement strand
GATCTAAGCATAGTGCACAAAAGTGTCTGCTACAACATCTTACCTGTCAATGACTTCTTCAGCTTCAACCACAATAACACAAGAGCAAACAATCGATACAAACTTAAGGTAAACCGCTTCAAACTCGATTGCAGAAAATACAACTTCAGCAACAGGGTGGTCAATGCCTGGAATACTCTACCCGACTCCGTTGTTACAGCCTCAAATCCTCACAAACCCTCAACCTCAAACTGTCTACTGTAGTCCTCACCCCATTCCTAAGCGGTCTGTAAAGAGGGTGTGAATAAGTGCACCAGCATGCCTACTGTTCCTGTTATTGTTGTTGCTTTTGACTGCCTATTAAATTTTGCCCTCAACAGTACATATGTTAGTAGCTAATACTGCTATTGCAACATATAAATGTATGTTTTCAACACATAAATTATTTGCATTGCACTTATTTAATAATTACTATCATAGGCTATATTAATTTATTTATAATTATCATTGTAATATAATTAAATTATCTCTACATTCTGTTTTGGAGTAAAATTTCTTACTGCAGCCCGGTGACTTCTTGGCTCTCGTGCATATGAAAGTTCATAAATTTCATCTTCTGTATAGTAAAGGTCAAGTGACAACTGAAAATAAATACAAGAACAGTTTTACTTTCAAAATAGTATAGTGTTCTCCAAAAATGTTGTTTTTCTGAATTTGTCTCTAATATAGGGCAAACACCTAGATATCATGAGCCTAGACATCACAATCAAAAAATGAACACATTTTTCCAGCTGATGTATCAGCAATTGCCCTTACTCCCAAAGCAATTTATTCAAATTCTCCTCTCGTTTTAAATTTATTTTTCTGGAAACAAAAAAAATATTGGAAATGCAAGCAGTGTCTAAATAGTTCAGATCTGCTTTGAAGGAAAATTATCCATTTTCAAATCTTAATAGATTACATATGAGGATTTCAGTTTCATGGGATGTAAATTTTCTAATTCAGTCAAATAAACCTCCAGGCCTAGCCAAGGAATGTCCTGATTTTATACGTTAACTATTGTGTGGATTCATTTCAATCATTGAATTTAGCTTTAAAAATATTGACAGTATTTTTAGAGGAGCAATATTAGTAATTAAAATCCTATTTCATTTTTCACAACAAAGCATTTGTATTTATACTCTCACTTAGCATTACACTAGCTTTGTGGAAGATTACAATCTATTAATTCTAGTTAGGTATCATTTTGCTGAAATATACTTAGAAATATGTTTTAGGATTAAGGTCTTAGAGCTAATTCAGATCATAGTACCACAATGTTATGCTGTCAAAATCTGTTTTCAAAGGTTCAAAACACAAGTAATTATACTAATAATTATACTATACTAATACTAATAATGTTGAACTACCTTCTTATACTGATCAGCTACATTTGTTCATTATCTGCTATGCAGCTACTATCCATTCAACATTCACAATGAGGGACCACTGACATGGATGTTAAGCAATGTAGTTTAGGACTTCTATAATGCTAAACCTTCAGAAATCCAAAATAAATGAAAGCCATTTCTGGCACTAACTAAAGTATTCTACAGAAATATGTGTTACAGTACCAAGCAACTACAGTAGGAGCTGGCTCACAAACTGTGGAATCAAAGAGTTTATAGGGGAAAAAACCAATTTATATTGGTGTTTTTTTTTCCAGAAATGACAAGAATTGCTTTCCTATCACTTAAAGATTTGCATTGTATGGAGTTGATCAGAGACTTTCAAAGTGTCTGAGCTATTTAAAATAGTTCAGGCTGGTTTAACTTTTTAAAAAGTGAAAGCAGATTAGATAAAATACAATCTACAATATAGAGACTTACTGTAAGTAGATGGACAAGATCTTTGTTAGCTTCCAGAGGGGGACCTATCTCTTGCAGCTGTATCAATTCATTGACATGATTGTACAAAGAATACAATTTGTGCATATTAACTCTTTTATCTTCCAAGTAATCTGGCATAGCTTCATAAAGAGAAATTAAATCCTTCAGATGTACTCCAAGAATAGGGATTTTAAAGTTACTGCAGTCATTATAAGCACGTCTGTAATTATCATAGTTCCTACCAGATGACAGCAATTCAGTCATTTCATTGAATATCTAAAGGCAAACCAACAAAAGCAAATTCAGTCAGCATTGTTCATAATTTGGGATCACTTTAGTATATTATAATAAATTACTGTAGCAAGTTTGCAATGAAACAATAGTGTAACATTTATATTTTGATATAATGCACAATAGTAATTAAGCATAATAAGAATAAATTCACAAACTTGGACATAACTGCAAAAAAGTGATTACAAATCTCTTCCAATTTAGATTAATCACTGCTATAGTCCATTGAAAGTCAGCCTCACAAATTAGAATTTCAGTCATCAAATTTAAGATTAAAGTCACTTACCCAGATTCAGTTAATCTAAAATTTGCAGTTCCTCTTCCCAGAGAGTCATTATGACATGTTTTGATATTATTAAATTATGGCTTAGTGTTATAGCCATTTGAGACATATATTCAACTATTTTGCAATCATATACCAGAATCCTATATAAACAATCACTTTTTGAAAATACCGTTTCAGTGGCAAACTTTGACCAGAACAACGTAATCATTATTTCCAAATTGCTCAATTGAATAATATTTTTTAAATATTTATGAATTTCATATTAATCATGTATTAATCTTGGACAACACATTGGTGAATGGTCTTCAATGGCCTTATAGTTGAAATATGGTATATTAAAACTTTGAAAATCATTCACAGGAATGCATAACAAAATGGCAGAGATTTTGTCCAATCTGTGGCTCAAGGTGTGAAATGACACCATCTCAGCCTGTGTGCATATATGACAAAAGATGCTTCCAGTGTTATTGCCACCAAAATCAAGTAACTTGGCAAGAGGCAATAGTGCCTAAACATTTGGAAGAGCACATTCAGAAAATTGGGGCTCACTTTGCCTAAACTGCTTGCACACCTTTAATACTGATATTGTGAAATAAACAAAAACCAGGAAAAAGCACAACTAACCTTATGGATGTCATGAGGAACATGAGAACTTGTTTCTTTAAGTCTAGAGATGGAACTGTGGCAAAGACCCCCTATCACAGCCATTAATGTGTTGAAATTTTGCAACTGATGAAGTTTCTAAATTAAAAAAAAAGCCAATACAATTGTTTCATGAAAAATATATTATTTTTGATTAATATAATTGAACTGGGCATTATCCCAATAATATTTAAAGGAACTTTTTCCCAATACAGCTTTAAATACATTTTATTCAGTGTTATTAACAAAATTTTGCTCTGTAGTTATCTAACCCACTTGTTCTGACTTAGATAAATGCTTTTTTTGTTTACAGATCTTTTAATGTTGACTTTCCCCCCTACAGGAAACATGATCTGATAAGATAAAAGAACCAGACCTAGCATTGGTATCCAATATAAACAGATGGATACCAAGCCACATTCTCCAAGAGATTTCCGCCTGCCAGACATACGTTTATCTTGCCCATTTCCTTTTCCCATAATTCTAGGGACAGTGGTACCAACATTCTTGGCAGCTTTAGTGCATTTCTCACAATACAATGCTCAGTATCAATCCATTCATCCCCCATCCCAACAATGCTGGCAATCTCAGCTAAGCCTGTTGAAAAAGGGAAATGACTGATCACCGCAGCACTTCTAAAAGACCCCATTTAGAGCAGGTATTGATAGCCTTCAGGGGTATGATGGTGATAGTGAATTGAATTAAATACTAATACTAAATACTAATGTAACACCAATTATTGAATGAACAAATAAAGACTAAAACAAATTGAAAACAATTCATAACAGAGCTGACCTGGGCCACATGAATGAACTTGATGAATACTTCAGCTCGAAGCTGTGGTGTTGGTCTATTTAATACCATTAGTTGTACCCACTGTGAAATACCGTTACAAAGTGTGATTGAGCGTTCCATTGTCGGATTGTCTTTCACACATCCATTTATGATGTAGTTTTGATAATCTGGAAACTTCAAGTAAAGTAACCATTAATTGACAGCTTAAACAAATATAGTTTTCTATTAAATTATTCTGTGAAACCTCTACATGTAGTCCTTATCTTACAACAGTCCATTTAATGATCAAAGTTATAACAGCACTTTAAAAAGTGACTTATGAACGTTTTTCACACTTATGATCATTGCATGGTCACGTAATCAAAATTCAGATGCTTTGCAACTGACTCATATTTATGATGGTTGCAGTGTCCCAAGGTTATGTGATCACCTTTTGTGACCTTCCGATAAGCAAAGTCAACAGGGATTCACTTAACAAGCATGTTACTAATTTAATAACTGCAGTGATTCACTTAACAACTGTGGCAAGAAATATTGTAAAATGGGGCAAAATTGACTTAACAAATGCCTCTTAGCAACAGAAATTTTGGACTTAATTGTGATCGTAAGTGAAGAACTGCCTGTACTTAATTTATGGATATTTAAACAGAGTTATTAAAATATAATTTGGAGTTTTAAGCAACAATATTATAGAAAACTGATTAGAAAATCTCTTAATGCTATGTCAATGCTGTAAACACTTAAAGGTGTATATGGTGGACATAAAATAGTTCTTAGTAGACCACAGTATTTTAATGAGAATCCGTATATTAAGAATCTCCATAATGAAATTTGCTTCAAAAAATCATCTACTAAAATCAGATTCTTGTTTTAGTTATCAATTTCTATAGACAGAGATTTGCCCTCTATTTTTACATGCAAGATCTACAGTGAGGTATATTGCCTTATTTAAAATGTCCCCCCCCCCCCGGCTTTTATAACATTTGACACAATTATTATGAGAATGACGCTCTGAACAAAAGAAAGCAACAGAACATGGACATTACTATGAAATATGCTCTTCCAAAAGCAAATGCTTATTTATTTTACATCAGCGCATAAAACAGTTCTCTCATTTGTACATAAACAAAATTATCATAGCATTCATTTATCATCAACTCTCTTATGCAACCGAGTGGCTTGTTCAATGCAATCAAGACTAAGTTTTTTAAAAAAGATAAGGCATTGTTGTTCCTAGTTAACAACCATTAACCTAAATGGAAAAATAGGCTTTATACAAGCTTAAACATCAATTTTGTGTAAATGGATTGCTGTTTACAAAATGTGACCAGCTTCCATGACCATTATATTTTAATTAAGCACATGAGAAAAATCCTGAAACCAGACTTCAAAATAAAAAGTACTAACGCATGACTAAGTGAGAACCTTTAATGTTTGTTTTCTGAATTGCTAAACGTATATATGAGGAGACAAGTATACATTGATTCTTTGACCAGGGACTCATTCCACAGCTATGAAGCAATTTAGCTATATATTTTCAAGCAAAAGGAGATAAAGAACCAATATTCATAAAAGATCTGTCCTTGCTTAGAAACTAATCCTACTCCATTTTTGCCTTCCTGATGAATATTAGTGTTGCTGGCTTAAAACACTATAAATTATATGTTGGTCCCCATGGGCTCAATGTGGCCAGTTGCATTTGTTTTGAGCCTGCCAGGTTTCCTGGCTCACCTGAGTTTATGTTACTAGCTTTAATCTCAATGGAATAGTTCTTCCACAAGCATAGGAACTGCAACTGGTAGATTGAGAAGGAGCCATAGGCTAAGTGGCCAGGCTTCAGAAAACCCTTCAACCTATGCAAAATAAGACATATGATTTTTGCTAACCACTCCTACTTAGTCCAATCCTCCCCTTCCAGAGATACTGTATGGACCACAGTGAAACAACACAAAGATTTGGCAAATTTGGGTATACTGTGCCTTGCCTAAGCAGAAGCACTTTTTAAAGAGCAAACTGACTATTAGATGTACCAATACAGTATGTTTTCTTCCTTCCTTATTTATCAACCATCTATTCCATTTATCAGATCACAGTTTAACAAGACTGTGTCTGTGTGTGTTCCAATTAAATCATTAGAAAATTTTAATTAGAAATTAGAAATGGAAGAAAACCAGTCATGCCAAACAATAATTTCAGTTAATTGTACTTAAGCACACGGAGACATCAATAGTGTCATTTGTCCTAAGAAAGATCTATTTCCAACATTATCTTGAATGATAATCAGGGAGAGAGCCAGTCAAGTTTCAACCAACTAAATTTTAAGGTGCATAAACAATACACACAACTGAAAGGTGCATTTTGTAACATTGTCCACGTCACCGCCTATTGTTTCCTATATGACTGCATTTATTGAACCACTTTTAATTCAAGACCAAATGGGAAGGAGATACTTCCAACATCTTCAAAATTTTGACTAACAAATAGACTCTGCCTTTCCTTATCATTTCCATATCTTCCATAATAAAACTTTGAGCTTATTTGAATTTTAATTATTTGAATTAATTACCTTTGCATTTTATTGGAAGTCGGTCAGTTGTACAACAGGTCACTGAATACTATTACACATGCACCAATTTACACTCATCACAATCACTTTCCTTTCTCTCAGAAATGTAAAATTAGATGGAAAATGTATTCCGCTTCGGCACCATTACTTCATTACCTTCATCTTTACATACCGAAATTATCTCACTATATGCATTATTCAAAGGAACTGCATAATGTATAAGTTATTTATAAATTACAATTGCAATTAACTTATCAAAAGTCATTGACTCACTGATATTCGTCGGAAGGACTTGAATTCGAGATAGGTGAGGTGATCTGACAATTCCTCTGGTTCCAGGTGATCAAAGAGCAGTGAAACCTTTCGTTTTTTACTGCTGTTAGATTTTATTCTCTGGGTTACCTTTCTTGACCAATCTCGAGCATTTCTTTAGAAAGAAGGAAAAAGGAAAAGGAAATTTTACCTGCAAGAATATTTACTATTCCTTTGTCTCAAAATTATGCAAATAGCAGCAATGAAAAGAGGTGCTAATGTAATATTTATTAGTATCTAGTAAGTCTATCATATATCTCTATAGTAGATGAATCTAAAATGGCAAAATTATGTGTATTTGAAAGTTGAGAAGTTTAGAAATTGTATCTTTTTATCTAATAAGGTATCTGACTGGATTAGCAGATCAATGTTATTAGCAGATGAATGTATATCACTGTTAGAAAACAAATTTGAATTCATAGCATGAATTTCTGCAATTAGCTAAAATCAAGCTAAAATATAATACAGTATTGATAAATATTTGTCTCTGTGGGTTAATATTTATTCGTTAAATTGATATGCTTCCCATCTTACTATCCAAGTAACTCTGGATGGCTTACAACACAAGTGTAAAAATATACTACTTATTTTAATAATTAAAAGTATCGCTAGTTACATTGGAAACATCATACAATGTTTTGATTACATGCCATGGGGATACTGCAACAGTTGTAAGTATAAAAAATTGTCATAAGTCACTTTTTGTAACATCAAATGGTCACTAAATGAATGGTTATAATTACCACAGATACACAGTACAAACTTTAAAAAGTTTGTGCCACTGCCATTTAATCATATGAAGAAGTCATTTTATACAAAAATTACCAACTCCTCCCTTTCCCACTCTCTGACACACACACCCCCACACACACACACCTCAATGGCCATATAAATTATTTATTGGGGATTCTATACTAAGGCATTGACACTCACATTTGAGATGTGTCAATTAGGCGGCAGTGTATCTCCTCACCATTAGCTTTCACCAATTCCTGAAATTCCTCCATAGTATTTGTAAGATTGGCATCTGTTTTAAACATGATCCAGAATTCTCTTATCCAATACCTGTATTCAAAAAAGAAAGAAACATGGTACTTGCAATTATATATCATATAATTGTAAATTGCAGTACTTTATTTCAACAAACAATATATATTCTAGATTTTCTTCAGAACCTTGGTGTCATTTGTTCCAAAACTGGTAATATACTTGTGAATGCAGCTTTATAGTTAGCTGAAGGATCTCAAACATTGCCACTAAACATCACCTTATGCAGACTGTAGACTTAGAATCCACATCTTCATAAGGGAGAAGAGGCTCTTTGTCATGTAGGTGTGAAGTGATACTCTGGCCTCTCCCTGAAGATTTGAATGCTTGCTGAGTGGAGATTGGAAAAACAGGATTAATATTGTTCTCCAGAACTTTATAATAAAGGTACAATTTTCAGAAAAAAAGGAGGGTAAAAGAAAAGAGGGAGGCTTTCTTCATACTACTTATTTTGGTGGAAAGAGACATCTATTCTAGCCAGGATTTGTGTTAGGTTGTTTTATATTCTGTTTTATTGTTTTTCTGTACAATTTATTTATTTATTTTTCAAATTCATATGACCACCCATGTCACAGAAAGTGACTTTTGGCAGCATACAACAATCCAATAAAACAATAAATATAAAACAATAATTATCTAAACCATTATGTAACAATTATTAAAATATTAAAAACGATAAAAGTGGAACTAAACAAGTGAAGAAAATAGTAGATGGAAATACATTAACGAAGCCATCTCACAAATTCACGGATCCCATTTTGTCTAATTAATTAGACAGTTTGTTTTGTGTAGTTAAACTTTTCATCAATTATTCTGGCTGAGCATAAGGATACTATTTGTATTTATGCAAAAAAGATTATCCTATATATTTCATATATGTGCTTCCTTAAGGCATTGCAAATGAATGTAGTATAAAAAATAGGTAATGGCAGTGTTAATTTTATTTAATTAATTAGATATCTTTCAAATGGAAAAAATAGATTTGATTTCTACTTATGACTAAAGCAAACTGCATCTTAAGTTTCTCTTCATTTTTTTACTTGCATACATTATTTATTTGTTAGTCGCAACGTAATACCTGGCATTTTCACTTTTAGCAGTGTGTTCCTCAAATTCCTTCTTAATTTGTGGTTGCTTCAAACTTTTGAGTTCTACTTCTACTTATTTCTGGGAAATATTCCTTTTTGAAGTTAAATGCATGACTGTATTGCATTTCCTGAGCAATTTTCTGTTTGTATAGTATATTTAATTTAAAATACTGTGATTTCAAAATAATTAACAACTAAAATATGATTCCATATTACATTAAGGATGCAACAAGATTGCTCTCCATTTCTTACAGTATTATCTTATGGAGGTTTTCTCAAAATTTATCTCTACCAATTTTAATACGAGTACCAGTTACATATGCTTAAAATTATATTTGTAACAATCTAAAGTATAATGCGTAGGACCAAGACTATCAGTATATTCAGCTGCATGTGCAGAAAAAAAAAGAAAAAAAAAGAAAGGTGGCTCTGGGATATTCACAAGGATTTACAAACTAGCAAATTACCATATATGTCGACTAAATACGTATGTCATTGTAGAAATTTTGTTCAATTGCATAAAAATGTCAATACATAAACCTGCAAGCTGAAATAAAATGATATAAATTACCTGATTTTTTATTTTCAAACTGATGGTATTATGCAAATTATATGACTCGCCACAGAAATCTGGTCCATTACATGCAAAAACTACTGCACTGAGGTCCAGTAAACTGAGATTTTGCAGGTTAATTCTTATAAATAAATGTGTTCTCACCTCACAAGGTAACATATCTTACAGCAGAGCAAAGAATTATTTTCCAAGGCACCCATATATGTAGGTGTATGCTAAGGAAAATATGTTAAAACACAAGAAAAATAAGAAATTAAATGCCAGGCTAACAATGTAAATATACCATTTTAATTAGAACAGACACAAATATCTGTCAAATGTGGAAGCATATAATTTGCATTGATATCACTTGCATCATTATATAATTATGCAAACTATGTATATTGCATTATTTCCATCATGATATTATAACAAAAATTAAGTAAATTCTTTTGGAACTTTATCCCCCGAATGCAAATTCCTGAGATCCAGAAAAAAATTATACAAAGGAATTTGAGCTATCAAATAGAAAAGAAAGACCAATTAAAAATCAGATATTTGGGGGGGGGGGAAAATCATAGGGATATATGCCACTGGGACAGCAACCCAGCTTTCTATGTGTCTGAAGAGCTATAATAGTTTTCTTATTATGCTGAGACATCATCAAAAGAAACATTTTTTTTCGTTCCCTTTCTTGGCCAGGGATATTGGCTTGAAAAGGTTAGATGGGAGAAGAGGAATATCCATAGGCAATCTTTTCCCACTTCCATCTTCAAACATAACCAAAAATTTGAAAAAGAACTCAAATGATGTTGCTAAAATTCAGCAATTCTGCCATTAAATTAAATGATACAATCAGGAATGGTACAATATAGTTCTGATGGTCAGATATGAAATCCAAGTGCCTATTTCTGTTTAGATAATCATGACCTATTCCTCTAATTTAGATATGTTTTGCATGTTTATTTGGACTGGG
>JANHFQ010009647.1:11234-21679 GCA_032468035.1 Aparallactus werneri | reverse complement strand
CATGACCACAGAGATGTCTTCGGACAACGCTGGCTCTTTGGCTTTGAAACGGAGATGAGCACCACCCCCTAGAGTCGTAAACGATTAGCACATATGTGCAAGGGAAACCTTTACATTATACAATTAAAAGTGAATTAAATTTAGCCCCATTAAAATTACTATAATTAAAACTCATACAATTTATTAAAAACTCCCCACCACCACCCTCAATCCAGGCCGGCCTGTTGGAATAAGTAAGTATACTTATACCAAAGCTTTCCCTAGTGGGCTTGCCAGTGGGCTTCATTGCAGGTTTTGGAAGTGACTCCCTGCTGGCTTTGCTTTCTGTTTTGTCTTGCATAACCCTGAGCTTAAAAAATTGGCAATCCTGGGTGGTCATAACCCACATTTTCTGAATCCTTAAAATGTATATCAAAGTAGCAGACTGTCATGCATATCAATGCATCACTAGCTTCACACATCTTTGGAGAATCATTTCCATCAATTGTATATATTTTAGAGAAACCTTGGGGAAAATAAATCTTCCAGGACTGAGACAGAAAAAGGGATGAAGTGCATGGTGATTCCAAGTTGACATAGATAGCCGGGACAGAGGTGGCGTGTAAGAGAGAGATTGTGACAACTTTAAAAGTAATCATTTCCAGCAAGTTTAGCAATTGCTGCTGTATACAATTTGGTAGCATGTACTAGTCGATAAGACTAGAGAACCTGTGGATGACTAAGGCTGAAATACAGATTCTTTTCAGAATCAACTCTTGGTGCATTAGTTTGTTACTAGGCTATTATTTCTTAACCACTATTTCCTAATTTATTGAGCGAGCAATTGTTTCACGTATTGTGATAGCAAATGTCACATTCCACCCTGCATTATTTTGATTCTGGATTTGCAAGGTTCCAGTAAGCCTAATATCAAAAATGCAGTGCAAGAAGGAATGGGGTGTTTGAATTACTGTCTGTAAGAAAGCAGTCAGAGCCTGCTTCTGCCATTTTTCTTCCTCACAAGATAAACAGTTCATGATGTTTTGTGAAGAACATGATTTGCACAATCCATGGAGGTATTCAGAGGTTTTTTTTTACTGTCTTCTGGGAAAAAGAGAGACACTGAGGTGATGACTTCTGGGATCTTGAACTGAAAGGAGATATAATTGGTAGGAAAAAAGCATTATTCCAGGAAATGTTGGTAAACATTTAAAACTTTTAAGTAAAGAAAGTTCAAAAGTAATGTTAAAAAGCATTACTTCACAGAAAGAATAGTGGAAGTTTGGAACCAACTTCCAGAAAAGGTAGTAGGCAATCATCAATGACTGAGTTTAAAATGCTTGGGATAAATACATGTCTATCATCCATCAACATTTTTTTTAAAAAAATACATACTGTAAAAATAAAATAAGATAAAAGTAATCAAATATTAAATAAATAAAATTAAAAAGTAAACAAAAAACAAACAAAAACTGAAAAGGTAGACTCAATGGGCCATTGGGTCTTTTTCTACCATCAGTTTTCTATGTTTTTATATTAACTGTATACACACAATAAATAATAGACTTTATGTTCCTTTGAAAAGCCTGTGTTTGGGCTTGTCAAGATAAAAGTTGTGGGAGCAAAAAACTCTTATTTGTTAGTGCTGCGACTATTATTACACAGGGAAACTTTTTTTATATAGTTCTTTCTTCCATTTTGGAATTTACTTAGAGATAGGTCTGCATTACAGACTCATACTTAATTATGTGTACTGTATAGTCATGTGAAAAAATAAGCACACCCATTGAAATTTGACTTTTTCAACATATTTCAATGGAGATATTTGATCTTCATTTCAACAATACTGATATTGAACTATCCACACACAGATCCAATGTGCAGTCTGAGGGTCCTGCTAGAGTCATGATTCCTGCTCATTGAGCAGATGGCAGTCATAGCTAATGAATAAAGTGGACAGTTACTTGTGCCAAGACAGTGAATGCCTTATACTTGTAGTTACATGTCAATATAATGGAGTACAAATGATTTTTATGATAAGAGGTAAGAACAAATCTGCTCTGCTACACTAAGTCTCAATTTCTACCAGACACTGTGTATCTGGGTTTATTCTGTATACTTGGGTGCTTTATAGTGGCTAGTGCACACTTTTAAAATTGCATGGAAAAATTGTTTCTATCCTTCCCTCTCTCTATGTGATAGAATAATGTAAGATTGTCTACTAGGTCTATCAGAGGATTAACCTAGTATGTGTGCACTTTCTTGGCATTTTTATTTATTTTATTTTAAGCCTTCAAGTCAATGCCGATTCTTGGTAATTGCTTTGGATTAGCCCCTGCAGTCTTCCTGGCAAGATCTGTGGAAATGGTTTGCCATTGCCTCCTTCCTAAGGCTGAGAGTGACACCCACCTGGCTGTGTACTTAAGGTGGAACTAAAACTCACAATTCCCAGCCTGATGTCTTAATCACAACACCATACTGGGTCTTTCCACCAAACTTGTGCTTGACAAATCATTTTTTATGACTCACTAAAGCCTGTCTGTAAGTACCTGTTCATTGGTTAATCACAAGTTGAATTCTTAAAATAGGAGAAAAATGTAGCCTAACTAACCTAAATGCCTGACTAACTCAGTATCTGGGAAGTTTTTTAAACCAATGATGACAATTTTAGACATACATACATACTTACACACACACACACACACACACACACACACACACAAACCATTCCATTATTTCTTTCAGGGACAAGCAATTATATGCGGAGTGCAGAAAAAAGAATATATAATAGTAAAAACAGGAGCTGAGGAAACCATAGCTAGATGACACTGAGAACATTTATTTTTTTGAATATATCTGGTAAACTATCCTGTTTTTATTACTTTCATCCACCATTTTATATTATGCCTTTGTTCTTTAGACTATTATAGATTCTCCCATTTTAACAGTTATGTTGTTACTTTCTGTCTTTATTGAGCATAGTTTAATTTTAATTTCAAGTGCCTACTGTAAGTGTAGCAACTAACTAGACATAATATATTGTTTTAACAGAAACGAGTATGGAATGATGTTAAGAAGCAGACAGAGGTTTTGTGACCTGCTTAAGTGATCTCCATTGAAGTCAGGAAATGAAAATAGGCTTTGATTTAGATGTTTAATCAAAGTCATGAAAATATTGTAATTTTGTGTGTGTTTGTTCTGTGTAATTCTGTGTTTATTAGGTGGTGCCCATGAAGGTTTGCAGCATTTGGGTCCTTATGGAAATATTCCAAACATTGTTGCTGAGTTGACAGGTGACAATATACCAAAGGATTTCAGTGAAGATCAGGGATATCCAGATCCTCCAAATCCTTGCCCAGTTGGAAAAACAGGTAAGTTATATGAACGCCTTACAGCGGGAGTGTCAAACTTGTGTCATCACAGCAGCATCATGTGACATATCATAACTTTTTCCCCCTTGACTAAACCAGGCATGGTCAGCGTGTGATGTATCTGGCTTGTCGGCCATGAGTTTGACAGCCCTGTCCTACAGGATTTGATGTAGCATTATACTGAAGAACTAAATCTAAATTCTAAATTATACTATAAAATGATCCAGTGTTTTTCATCAGAAAAATTATATACACAGTTACACAGATTAAAGAATCCAGATTGGTATTCTACTTCTAAGATGTATTTGTTGAAATACTAGTTTTTATAGGAAAGGAAGGATCAATGGAAATGGGGATAAACGAAGGCTAAGAAATTATATTTACAGAATGTATTTATATAATTTAAGTATTAAATCAAAGTCTAGTTCTAGTTTATCTGTGCGATTGATTTTCTGGTCTGGTCTACTTAATCAGACTGATAATTCACCATTGATTTCTGTCTTGAGCACGTATTTTATCTAATAAGCAAATTCTGATTTTCTGACCTAAAGTCAATCATCTGAATCATTCCTTAAGACTTAAATAACTGCATTATCCCATATGATTATGATAATTACACCCAATATGCACATAAATATTCTGGGTAATGGTTGGGAATATTTAAATTTTCAATAGAGGTTGCAATCAAGCACACAACAAAATATTAAAGATTTATCTAGCCTAGAAATGTCTATAAGTACAAATATAAATATACATTACTGGATTAATATCCAAGCATCTGTTTACTGTACTTTTAACCCTCTTATGATCCTACAGAAACAAATTAATTTTACTTTGTATCTGCTTCAAAGAACTGTGGAAATTATTTAACCGTCCCAAGAGTCCTGTTTTGAAGAAGAAAAGTGTATTTTTTTCATCTCCCCATACTTTTTAAATAAAATTAATTGCATATGGTGTATTTTTTTAAAAAAAAATTTTTTTAAACATGCCAAACTGCTCAGGTTTTTCCAAAATGTTTTGTAGTTGATGATGGATGTCTTGAAAACACACCCGACACAGCAGAGTTCAGCAAAGACTACCAACTTCATCAGCATCTTTTTGATCCAGAACATGACTATCCAAACTTAAGCAAATGGGTATGTAAATCAGGTTTATTTTTATAAACCTATAAGTAAGTGCTCAATCAGTCAAATGCTCTGTTATTTAATTATTAAAAATATTTCTGTGTCCATGTACTTTAATAAACGTTCTCTGAGGGACCTTATTTATGAAAAAATACCCTAAATTTTTATTTATATACAGCATAAGGATGTGGATATAAAGAAATAGCATTGCAAGGATTATCTATCTCTGTTATGGTCAAATGCAGAGGTTGGGAATATTTCTTCCACTTAAAATCCAAGATAAGGATGCAACAAATACAGCTGATTCCACTTTATGTTTACACCATTAGATTCTTACATGATTCTTAAGCATTTTAGGCTGTCAACAAATTCCCCCTTTTGTATTGTGCTTGATTAATGTTGCAATCTTTAGTAAATGTACCAGATGTTTAACTCGAACAATTCATTTTTGCCAATTCAAATAATTTCTTCTTGTACTATTACTTTGAGAACTATAAAGCACTTGCTTGTGACCACAAATACATTGTTGGGATTTAAAGCATTTTCTGCCAGAGTCCCTTGAATTTCACTTGGATTCTGTAATTGCTAGGCATATACTTAACTTTATCACGAAATCAGTGGGCTGAATTTCCTTAATCTTGATTGGAATATTGTATTGCTCAGTACATATGGCATTTGTATACTATCCAGTAATCTAAAGAATTTAGGTAATGTCTAATAAAGAAATGTAAAAATAATTTAAGAAACAAAATAAAATATAAGATAACATGCATAAAATTTGTACTCAACAGCAGCATAAACATAGTAATAAAATGAAACTCAAATTAATCTTAGAATTGAAGGGCATTTACTTGTTGATTTAGTCTGAGAATTTCCATACTGTACATGTGCTGTTAAAATTACTTTCATAAATGAAAACTCTTTACATGGAATTAAAACTGCTTCAAGTACAGCAACGGGCAAACCCTTTTCATCATACAGTCACTAATACAAAATTTTTACTCTTTTGAAAGATCCCATTTAGTGGGAGCAATTGAAAAAATCTTTGAAGATTTTAAATTTTAAAGGAGTGTGTCATGCATGTATTAAGTGCGAGTCTTTTAAGCTATAGAAAACTTTCAAAATGGAAACTGCACTTTCAATTAGTGCTGTTTTAAATGCAGTTAGTTCATAATGTTGCAGCCATATTTAGAACAATTTGAACTGTTTTAAAAGAACAACCATATTGCAATAATCTCAATGAAGTCTAGCATAGATAAGTTCAAAGGTGACATACCAGCCAAAGTTAATACGGGGTATTTTAAGGTATTGGAGTTATTTAAACTTCTAATAATAACAGTGGATGATTAAACTCCTGCAACTTGGCCTTCTGGTAGTGAACTAGGTAGAATCCCAATATTGCAGAATATACAGCCTCATGCTACATAAATTTCATTTTCAATTTTAACATAAAAACATTGATGCTGATATCATGGGATGTATTCAACAGTATTATTTGTACGTGAAGGCTTGTAAGTGAACGATAAATGTATGTGTGAGATTTTAGAGAAATTTGACATTGAAATTGTTTCTTTAAAGTTATCATCACCAAACAAATTACCAACTTTGAAAGCAGCTTGAATTCAGATGTTTTCTTTCTGCCTGTTTATGCTTATTATACTTCATAGATCTAAATTAGTCTAGAGGTATGTCTGAATATAAATTACCGGTAAATGCAAAATACAAATGGTTTTAATGCTTCAATATTGGTTCTGTTGATGCTCTTTGATACTATTTTATGTTCAAAGTAGATGTAATAACACTAATGTGCATGCAGTAAGTAGTAGTTCAAATTCTATGAATGTTGAATGTATACATTTGAAGTCACCCTGTGGACATCTGTTCATTCTTTGCAAACTTGCTCCTTGTTTTGTGTAAATTTTAGGATTGAAGTTGTGATGTGCTTGGCTCTTTCTAAAACAAAGTCCTGTGATGTAGAAAATACTGTTAGTTCCTCATTGGTAGAGATGGGATCAAAAGATGGTAAATCAGAATGCTTTCTTCGCAGAACTTCTGGGACATGCCATATTTTCAAATGTACCTTTACTGCAGGAATGAGATCTTAGTTCAGATTGCATTACTTTATCTGAACTCTGTTGCTGCCTGCTCTTATATTTTGCATTAGTTATGGTCTTAACATATAACCAGACAAAATCAAATATTTCTTTAACCAAAACAATTGAGCAAAGTGGGTTTTTTTTTAGCTCTTAGTCTGCTTTTAAGTTAATTGCAGTGTATCTTTAAAAATGTCCAAAAATTATCTTTGTAAAGGAGATTTAGGTAAAACAGTATGTTAAGAGAAATTATAAATAAAACACTGCTTCTAAGAGGAAATAAAATACATGTCTCCTATTGTGTTTTGCATGTTAAATTGATTTTTCCCCAAGTGAGTTTGCACAAATTATTGCAGCCAAGAATGTCTCTTTGGCCAGCTTCATCCCCATTTCCTTGTCTCTTTGGCACAGTAGAGATGAAATAGTTGAGGTCAAACAAAAGCTACATCTTGTGAACTTGGACTTAAATTAATGAGAGAAGCACCAGCAGATTATGTTAGGCAGAAATCACTTTAGCTTGTTACAGTATTTGTTTGTCAGAAATCCTTACTTCATTTAGGAATTACTGTTTTGTAACTCTCCTTACTATGTCGCATTATGCTTTTTAAAAACACAGTTGTTCCTCCTAAACATTTTTGCTTTAACGTTTTCTTTTTGGGGTCCACATTATAATTCCAATGGAAATCAAATCTGTGGAGCATGTGTCTGACATTCCAGCCTGTACTTGAGCTTGCAACATTTATGAAATACAGCAATGTGTGGGATTAGTTATAAAGGTTGGAGCTGAAAGTCATAGCCATCTTCTCTTGTTATTGTGAAGCTCCTCTTTTTCCCCCAAATCAAATTTAGCTTCATTATATTAAAAGAATTTTAGATCAGTTTATTTCTGAAAAGGAAGATCAGGGTCTTTTTAAAAAGAAGGAAGTATTTATAACAGTAACATCAATTAAAAATAGAAGGTGGCAAGGGAAGCAATTAAAATAGTAATAAGAAACATATTTAAATCACAACTTAAGGGAAACATCCATATAACTACAATAGAACTTCTCTTTTCTTTTCTTCTTTCTCTCCTTCTAAGTAGTCCACCAGGCAGCATGAATCTCTTCCAGCTGTGATAGTCTTTCTGCTTATGGACAGACATAGTTAGATACAATCCAAATGTAGACTTCATAAAATAGGCAGTTATGTCTCAGAGACTGGCAAGTCTGGTCTTGCCATTTTAATGGCATCCACATACTAAATATTAATAATTTATCCAATACACCGTTGTTTTCTTTGACTGATAAATGGTTTCCAGGGCCTTGGATATATGACCAGACTTCCCATCAGGCAGAGTGGAGCAATGCCTCAGATGGTGAAAGATGGGTCATGAGCAATAGTTATGGCTTTCTGACTTTTTCTTTTAAGCTCTCTAGCTAGCTTCTTCCATTGAAAAGAGAGTTCCATACAACTGGCAATCTGCTGTGGACCACAGGTGTAATGCAGGGCATGCAAAAAACAAAACTGTTCTGCATAATCTATGTTCAATAGTCTCTAGATGTGAGTTGGGGGAAAGTCCCCATCTTGTACTTGTCTCTGACAACAAATATCTGGATAGATCTGTAGCTCAAAATCCCTTTACTGAAAAGGATCTCATTCATGCAAAGCCTGAGTTCTACTATGCTTGGTATTTTTCCATTCTTACTCCTACCTTATTGATACAGCTAAAATTAAAACCATCATGTAATTTAGAATCATCACACATTCCCATTCTTGTAATAGCTGATGACATTGAGGATCCCAGAAGAATAGCAAATATTTTATTAATAGCTATAGTAATCCAACTGTTTTCTTGTGATTTATCTTTTCAACAACATGGCATTCTCTACCAAAATGCTTTCCAAAATATTCATATGATAATATTTAGATGGCAAAAAGTCTTGCTTGAAAAGAGGTTATAAATTTGATCCACACTTTGTATTCTTTTATTGTTTTACAGAATAAGAATTTACTCTTTGAGAAAATGAAGGGTGAACCGAAAAGAAAGAAAAGGGTAATTTTCAGAACACAACTTGTTTTCATTTACTACTTAATGTAGAATCAGGCAAGAATGCAAATAAAATCAGATTGTTGAGATAGTTACAAATAGCATATAAAACCTGGACTTAGTCCTTATTTACAGAAAACATCTGTAGCAAGCAAGACAGTTCTTCATGCTAAAGTAGCATTTCTCAGTACTCTCATAGCCATCCCAATGTGTGTATTTTTAAAAAAATGAAAATTAAGTGCAACCCTTCTTTTTTTCCAGGTTTATCTCTAGACCATGTATAGTATGTGGAATTTAACTTGCTACTTATTCAGATAGCTTTAAAATAAGTAAATTATG
This sequence comes from Aparallactus werneri, assembly GCA_032468035.1. Taxonomy (NCBI): domain Eukaryota; kingdom Metazoa; phylum Chordata; class Lepidosauria; order Squamata; family Lamprophiidae; genus Aparallactus; species Aparallactus werneri. The sequence continues at coordinate 12,747 of JANHFQ010009647.1, read as the reverse complement.
TAAGATAGTTCTATCAAATTCTACTGCTATTGAGGATGCAGTATTAACTCTGGGTTACCATGGTGCCATCTTCTTTTTTGTAGCACCCCTGACACATTTGGATGGCCCTGTGAGGAACAAAATGCTGGACTAAAATTATCTTTGGCCTGGTTGATAAAATAAAATATACTCCCCTCCCAAAAAGAAATGTAAACATACAGTTAACATATAGTTTGGTTCCCAAAGTGGGTGGTACCACCCCATAGTGGGTGTTGGAGCATTCGAAGGGGGCAGTGGAAGCTCCACATAGAATTGGGGGGCACTAGGAACCGATCAGTGGGCAGCAGAGGATTCAGCTAGAACGCCCCGGCGTACTGGTAGAAATTCTGGCTGCCCCCGCCCACCCACTACTTGTTGGTCTCACACATCAAGCTTTAAATTTAGCATGCTTTAAAGCTTGGTAGGCTACCAGCAAGGCCTGTTCATTGCCCACCATGCCCGTGATCATCGTAGTCAAAGGTAAAACCACCGAGATGGAGGTGCATTGCTCCGCAAAGGTCCTGCTGCTGTTATCTTTCTCCTGCCGGCATCGAAGGGGGGCATGGCAAACTGAGTGGAGTTGAGCCGCCCCCCATAAAAGCCGCAGAAAGTCATGTTGCACACGTGAAGGGTGAGAGGAGAAACTTGGGCGGTGAGAGGGAGCAGAGCGTGAGACTGTTCCCATCCATCATGGTGCTCCCGCCTTTGGTGAGCCGCCCTCGGGGCTTCAAGTGGTCGGGGAAGATAACCTGCCACTCTCTTAAAATCACAGAGGTGGAGCTTTCATTCATCAGGTTCTTCTCCTTTGCTCTCTCGGAAAGAAAACTAAGCACTCCCACTTTGGCGTCTCTTTTCTGCCCGCCGCTCTGGCCCCAAATAGAAAAGGCAACCAGCGACACAAGCACGAGTGTTCAAAAAGTGCCCAGAACTCTCCCACGGCATGGTGTTTTTCTACAGCCCAGCAGTCTTTCCTTTTCCCCTCTTCACTTTTCCTTCCTATCTCCTGGCTGGGTTTTAGGTACGGTTCGCAGGGGTTTTTCTCTGTGGGTCACGCACAAGCTCACAAGACCACAAGTTTCCAAACTTGGCAATTTTACGACTTGTGTACTTTAACTCCCAGAATTCATCAGCTAGCAAAGCTAGCTGAGAAATTCTAGGAGTTGAAGTCCACAAGTCTTAAAGTTACTAAGTTTGAGGACCCCTGCACAAGACGCTTGGGCCCCAGTTTTCCCCTTCTTCCTCAACAGCAAATAATCCCATGGGATTAACCAAGGGGCACATTGCAGTCCATGGCTCAGGATCAAGGGAGCGCAAAGAAGAAAGAACATCAGAAAAAAATAAAAAAGCAAAAACCCAACCCTCACCTGTTTTTGTAAATGGTTCAAGAGGCAACGCACATGCACAAGAGCGAGAGAAAGAGAGAGATGAGAATCAGAGTTGAGAGAGGGAAAAGAAAGAGATGAGAAAGAGGGAGGGAGAAATAAAAGAGATGAGG
>JANHFQ010009636.1:229576-241625 GCA_032468035.1 Aparallactus werneri | reverse complement strand
GCGGAAGAGGAGGCGGAGGTGGAGGAGGAGGAGGTGGAGGAGGAGGAGAAATAGTAAGGAGAAGAACTCCGTTGAGATTGGATGTTGGGGGGGATGGAAGGATGGGTTTTGATGGGATGGTGGTGGTGGTGGAATGGAAGGATTGCATTTATTTGCAGTCATCTGGTCATTAGCCCTCTCTGAGAACTGTTGAAACCACTTGGAGGTTTATCTGTGCCCTCAGGGTGACCTGAATTAGTGCAAATGGGTGTGGAATTTTCTTGGAACTGCTGAAAGGACTGTGTTGTGAACTGGAGATAGCTCCAGTTGTCTTATGCCTCCTCCTCTATTCCATTCTAATGTAGATGGATTCTTTTACCCCTCTTTCAAACCAATGGTCCTCTTGTCTCAACTGTCAGTACTTATCCTTCCACCTCCCTGCCATCAGAACTGATGAATCTTCTTAGATGAAAAATAAAATGTTTTCTTCTTCCTCCTCATGGGAAAAAAAAACCCCACTTGCCTTTTGAAGAAAAAAAGCACCTTTGAGATCCTAGGGGGAAGTAGCGGTACTCTTTCAGTCTGGGTTCAGGCTCAAATATACAACCAAGTCTATATTTTTTACTCTTGTAGATGATCTGAAGTAAGACAAGGATAATGGAAATGGGACTTTCCTGGTCTTGGTTGATCTCTCAGCTGCCTTTGATGCCGTCAGTCTTGGTATCCTTCTGAATCAATGTTGAGATTTATAAGGTGGAGTGCTCTTTTTCTAGCGAAAAATAATTGTGTTTCATTCCAAGAATTTTCACTCAGGAGAAAGCAAGTTTATTTACATATTAAATTCCTACATCACCCATCTCATTTAAGTGACTCTGGGCAATTTACAGCAACATGAGCTGTAAAGTTGTTAAGTAACAATTTCCTTTGCAGGGAGAAAAAATAATCACAATTTACAGGTAACCTTAGGAGAGGGAAACTGCATGTCTATGTCCTTCCTGTAACTAAATAATCAAGTAAAATAAAGAATTTCAGAATATATGCCTTCACTTTTGAATGGTTGATGTTAAAACCAATGAAAAGTAGAGGAACGAAAGCTTCTTTCCTCACTTGGTATCCCCAACATCACAACAACCACCCTGTTTCACTTCCTTTCCTTTGCTACTTCATTGAGCTCCAACTCAATGAAATGAATTGGTTTCCTGAACAGAGTTAATTAGCTGCTGTCCTGACTTTGCAGTTTTTAACCATAAGAGAGAAAAATAATACCTTTAAGTGTGCTTTGTCTCTTTTACGGCTGTTTTTGAATCAGCACGTTGCACGTTCATTTTCCACAAATCCCCAATGGAAGGAGAGATTTATACAACCACTTCCTGGAACGGGGTTCCTAAAATGTTTCCTCCACTGTCCATGTGTGTATGCTGTACCACTGGTTCTCTTGGCTATCGGCCAATGCTTGGCACTTGTATTTTATAAAATAAATGGGGAAGGAGAAGCTGCAGTGAGCATTTGGTGACTAGCGCCATTTTGTCACTATTTTACCGTTCTGTTTTTCTTCCTCGTCTTCCTCATCTCTTAACTGTAGCCTCTTGACATAGAGCAGCAGTTCTCAACCTGTGGTTCTGCGATCCCCCGGGGTGGGGTGTCAAACTCAGGTCATTACGGTGGCATCACGTGACATATTGGGACTTCCCCCCCTTCGCTAAATAGGCCGTGGGTGTAGCCAGCACGTGATGCATCTGGCCCGCGGGCTGGCAGTTTGACAGCCCTGCCCTGGGGGCTGTAATAACATCACAGGAAGTCTGCGAAGGTTTGGTGTAATGTTATGATTTAAATCTTGAGTTAAGGCTTGGTGGTCCGTGGCCATGATCTGTGGCCACAAAAGGTACCGTATTTTAAAGGTGGTCTGTGATGAAGAAAAATTTGAGAACCACTGAAATAGAGCATGTGTCTGACATTATAGAACCATGCCTGTGAGAAGGTGACTATAATAAATAAGTTGTTGTTATTGTTATTCTTTAGGGCAGCATTTCTTAAAGTGGGGTTCTAGGCCTCCAAGTTTCTCTAGGGGGGTCCGCAAAGACCACAAATTATTTTCCAGTCCATATTAAAAGTAATGTAGTAGTAAAGTCCCATCAAACAAACATGAATAGTGGTAGCAGCAGTGAATGTATCAATTTAATTTTTAATATGGTAAACATAAACATAAAAATAAAAGCTCTTTCGGGATTCTCCTTCATTTTTAGAACTGGGAAGGGGTCCTGAAAAAGTGTCAGAAACTCTGCTCTTGGGAGATGTCAGCCAAGTTTTTAATTTAGCATATTGCTTCCTGATGGCGGATGAAATCTGGGAGTCTTATTTTAAGGACTCGTGAATGAAAGGGAAATATGATGCATGCCTTTGACATCCAAATTAATTGGGAATGAGTGAGGTAATGTTGAGAGGTGCCACGAGGATGACGGAAGAATCTGGCCTGCCCAGCAGTGATGAGGAAAGTTAGTGAGATCAGTTTCTAAGAAAATCCTATCTGATAAAGAAGCTCATTAAAGTTTTTCTTTATTGTCTGTGACCAAGGAGGGAAAGCCGAAGAGGATGTGAGAGGCAGATTATTTTGTTCTTTAAAGATTAACAGTTTGCCTTATTATGAAGACTTTTTAGGGTAGCCGCTCTCAATTATATAATCTGTTTCATATTATTCCATTCTTAACGCAATCATGGCTTAGGACCAGAGTATCTGCAAGACCACCTTCTGCTACCAATTGCCTCCCATCTCCCAACCCGCTCCCACAGAGTCGGCCTCCTCAGGGTGCCCTCAACCAGACAGTGCTAGCTGGAGATCCCCAGGAGAAGAGCCTTCTCTGTGGGAGGTCCTACCCTCTGGAACACCTTGTCACCGGAGCTAAGAGTGATCCCCGACCTGCGATCCTTCCGTTGGACCCTGAAGACATGGTTTTTTAAACAAGCTTATTAGGATTAACACGTCTGGCCATTTTAAACTGTTTTAATCATTTTTAATTTTTAAATTGTTTTTCCCTCCATGCTTTTAACTTTGGAACGATTATTGGATTAATTGATATTTAATTTTAACTTTTATATTGTATGGTTTTATTTGTGTGCGCCGCCCCGAATCCTTCGGAAGAGGGGCGGCATAAAAATCCAATAATAATAAATAAATAGAGCACAGCTGGAGGACAAAGGACAAACTCAACTAAGCAGGATAAAGCATACTATTAAGGCCTAAACTTATAGTTTACACTTGCTGCTGTAAGGACGGCAAAGTGACAATACTTTCCCACCCTTATTGACTATCTGCAGATAGCTACGGTAGCTGGTGGTCTTCTTTAAGGTAACCTGAATTGTCCTGGAGAAAGGGGATTCAGACAAAATTGTAGGGAGCAATTTGCAGGCAAAATTGCTCACATTCATTCCAATTTGAATGCCACCTGGTCTGGGTCCAGGCAAGATAACTGGGTTCAGTCTCATTTAGTTATCTAGGAACAGCTTGATCCTGTTGGGCCTGAGGAAGCAGACAGGGTCATTATAACTGTAATTCAGCCACCTGCTTCTTTGATTCATGCCCCAAATGTAATAAAGAGACTGATAAGCAAAATCCTAAATTTCATTCAGCGGGCACTCCATTCTTACAATCATTAACATGTATATTAATGAATATTCATATAGCCACTGATGACTAATAATGTTGTCTTTAAAAATGGCTAACAACATAATCTTTCCAACAACTTCATTGTAGGCCAAACTCTTCCCTTTTCATAGCAATGATGTACTTTTTAAATGCCCTTTCTTCTGAGACAGTACAATAATATGACATTCAATTACATAAGCAGTTTTATCTGAGCCTTTCAGTGTTTCATTACTAGGAATTGTTGATGACTTGGTAGCAGCTGGAATTCAGTGTTTTGGCCCTACAGCCAAGGCAGCCCAGTTGGGAACAAATAGATATTTCACTAACATCTTTCTTGATCACCATGGAATTCCCACAGCAAGATGGAAAGCCTTTTCAAATCCTAAAGAAGCATGTGCTTTTATTAACAGGTAAATACTTATTTTCTTTCATTGAAGTATTTAGACTACCTGTTTTTAAGCAATGATTGTGTTTCTAATCAAATAATTTGATACAGGAGGACCTTACAAGTATTTTAAAACTCTATATATGAAGAATATTTCCTCTTTTAATGCCTAATAGTACTGTATGAAATAACTTATTACTGAAACATATTTGCCAAAAACTGTTTTCATTGGTTAGAAACAGAAATTTAAGCACAAAGACCACTCTTTCTGATGACACATCAGAAGGAAACATTAGAGGAAGGAGACTGTTATCATGGTCTGCCGTAGTGGGAGAGGACACCTCACACCCATCTTTCTTCCTTGATCAGTTTCTTGAAGCAGATTGCCCCATCTCTGAGCAAGTTCTGGAGGTTCATTATGAATGGCCAGTCTATGCAAGTTGGAAGCTAAAAGCTTGACTTTTAAATAGCTAAAAGAGTCAGATTGGACAAGTATAGATTTACAGTATGTGTCAACATGACTATTATAAAGTGAAAGAAAATAGTACTATTATTCTTCGTAAAATAACATAGAAAAAGTCTTAGAAACAATGTAAACAATCAAAAATATGTTGATACTAATACATTACTATAATCATTTTGTAAAAAGCATATTATGGAGACGTCTAGCCTGCACGTACAATAATGCAGATTATCACCTCATACCAGATGTCAGTCAACATTTGAGTTTTGTATGAGGCAGTTTAACCAAGCCCCTCCATAAGCTAATAAAATAAAGACTTTCATCTTTCAAAACAGAGGCAGAAGATGTAGATGAGGCTAGAAAAAAGACCCAAGTTCTGTTTTTTTCAGCAACTTTAGAGATAATTTATTTATTTTATTTATTTATATGTTAAAGTTTATAGGCTGCCCAACTCCCATGGGACTCATTTATTAGGTTTATCAAGAGGAAGTCTAGGAATAATTGTGATAATTATGATCCCAGATTGGATGCTGAGACCTCTACTTTTCTACCTTCAAGACTGCACTATGCATATTCACCCTTATTGATGCTGATCAGAGTCTTGCGAATAATGTTTGTCCTTGATTCTGTCATACAGTTTTCCAATGTGTAGTTTTACAAAAGGAGATCTTAGATCATATCCTGTACATTTTCTTCTAATGTGCTCTATCTTATTTTAAAGTGCAGATTTTCCTCCATTGGTGATAAAACCTAGTAATTTTGGTTATAGAAAAAAAATAGTTCTTGCATCCAACCGAGCAGATGCTTCTAAGGCAGCACAAGATATTCTTCAGGTGACTTACATTTCTATGTAAAAGTATTCCTGTATTTATACATAATACTAAGAAAATACACATTATGTAAATTAAATCACATTATGATTTCAGACAATATGTGAACCCCAAATGTGATTCATTTTGGTTTATAATTGCTTTATAATAGTAAGATTGCAGAATTCAGTAAGTGAAGTTGCAATATATTATAGTGAATTAGTGAATCAGTGGGCCAAAACTGATTATAAATTACATTTTATGTGCTTTCTTTTCTGTATATTTATTATCTCTGCTAAATGTTTCTTTGTTTTCAGTGTATTTTCTTCTGACCATTGACTTGTGTACTCCAAAATAGGATACAAATATTCTAATAAAATAGTACTGACAAAGAGAAAAGCTTATCTATGATATGGTTAAAATTGAACATCTTCCTAACAGTGGCACTCAATTTAATTAGTTATGCTTCCATAAATACAAGCGATGAAACCTCTTTGTAGCATAAGAGAATATAGAGGACATCGCCTTTAAAACTGTTACATAGAAAATATTTTTTCCTAAAGTAAGCTACCATCTCAGGAAAAAAACGTGTACCTTTTCTGTTATTATAAGGACAATTAAACACTGATTCCACTTGTCACTTCTGGGTCTAATTTTCCAATGTAATACAGTAGCTATTATATATGCAGGCATGCTGATGTGTATAGTCTCCCATATGATACTATGATTACTTTAAGGCACATTTCTGCTGTGAGCAGGTGTTGGACTCAAATTCTAATTCTATAATTAATTGTGATCATATAAGATAAGAAATTATTAAGCATTTGACTTGTACTACTCCTGAGTACAATATGCTCTATAAAAGTTTATGTGTGAAAAAAATCAAGTATTGGAAATGTATTGGAAAATCAAGTATTGGAAATGTTGTAAAGATAATTTCTCATTTTAAAAAAAGGAAAGATGAAAAGAAAAAAAAGATTTGACCAGTGGCTATTCTATTTATAATGCAGGCCAACACGTGTTGTCATTCTGGAGACTCCTTTGAGACAGTTATCATTGAAGAACTCCTTAAAGGGGAAGAATTTTCAGTATGTTGTTTCATTAAATATTTCGGTCAGAATTACCATTGTTTGCTTGTGTTGCTTTTTATCATGATTACATACTCTACTGTGATTGTGTGTGTGTGTGTGTGTGTGTGCGCACACATAAAGACACACACACACACACACACTGTATGTATATATGGGGAGGGGGCTGAGAGTGAATGCATATATCCAACATTTTAGGGCAATTAGTTTTAAAAATATGGTAATGCCAAGCTTTAACATTTTCAAGAATTTCATTTGAAAATATTATTAAAAACCAGAAAAAATTATAATTTTAAAAGCATTATGGAGAAGGAGTCAGAAATGTGTTTTCTTGCATTGCTCCTTTCCCACCTCCACATTCATGGAGTTCAAAGTAAGGAAAAATGAAGGTTTGTAAATTTGGGAAAGAAGAAGAAAAACAGAGAGGAATAGACAGTTGTGGGGATAATATTAACCACCCTGTTGTGAAACAAACTTTAGTTAAGAAGTCAGAGTATAGCTGGAAAGGCTTGTTGAACAGTTTGCAGGTCTAGTATGTGTTAATTGAAATATAAATACAATAAAAACATGGATTTCATTTACCATATATATAATCCAGTCTCTTTTGCTCTCCTTCCAGTATTTATGCTTTGTTGATGGAACCACCTTTATTCCCATGCCACCAGTTCGGGTCCAGAAGCAGCTGCTGAATGACCACCAGAGTGCAAGCATTGTTGGAATAGGAGCCTTTGCCCCTTTTCCTAAGGTGCATCATATTTGGTCCATGATCTTACTAAAAGATGCCTTATATATTAAATAAATAAGTAAACATTTGGTTACTTTAGCAGGCTTCCTGTGTAAACAATCATTCAACTTTATCTTTTTAAAAAGTTCAGTGATATTGGTGACTTCCTTTCTCTATAAAAACAAAGATGTAGTGCACAGAATGCTATGCATTTCATTACAATATGGAACCTCTGGCACCAAAGTACAAGGACATTGTATTTTAGCACATATATACTATACACATGTTTATCCTTGGAACACAAGGATAGGGATGTTTCTGTCTGGCAGGAGAGAATCGGAAGTTCTGTGTTTAGGTTGGGTTGTTTAGGAAACCCACATGTATTAATGTTTAATTATCTTATGTATAGTTTATATTTTTTCTTGTTGTCTTGTATGTTTGTATGTCTAGTATGTATTTTATGTTTTTAATTAATAAAAATTTATTTTAAAAAAAGAAGTTTTGTGTTTGGTTAGAATGTAAAAGCTACACTTCTAAACATAACCATAACTATGCTCATACAACCCACACACACAATGGACACAGATACACACATATACACTGACAGTATTGAATGATTCATAAGTATTGGTAATCAATGGCATCTTGACTTCTAAAGCATGCCCTTACTTCTGTTTAGGTTGCAATGCGTATTTAGAAGATGTGCTGTTGTAGCAATCTTGCTATTGAAGAGAATATACAAAATAGAATTTTCAATGTTTTCATTTCCTTAACTTATTAGGTTTCTGAAGTTCTCCTGGAAAAAATTAAAAGCACACTCCTTCAACACATTCTTGAAGGTATGAAGCAAGAAGGTATGTCATATGCAGGTAAGGGGCTATACTTATTTTTGATATTTAAACAAAATTTAAAATTTTTTTAAAGGAATTGTTGATTGTACTGTACTTAGTTATACACTACTAATGGTCTCAGGATTGCAACCATCCCACCTCACTGAAGTCTTGCATGTGACTTCTTAGTTCTTCCAAAACTTACTATTGAAATCTCAGTTCAGGCATAAGAAGAAAATGAAGGAGAAAACAGCCACATTTTATTTAGGTGAATAGAATTCTGCTCTTTTAAATGGTAAAATAAATAATAAAATATTAAAGAGGAAAATGACCTTTGGCCTACTGTGCAAAGCCTGAGAGCTGAGGGAAGTTGTGAATCCTGTTTCAGTCCAGCTGCTTGGTGTGCTTAATTGAACCCCTCTGAAGAAGCTTATGAGGAATAGTTTAGTTTTCCACAGTTGTCTGGTCTAGTTCTGGCCCCTGGATATAGCTCTGGATGTTGTGTCTTGTTGTGTATATGGGAGCCCCTAGAAATCTACGTCAGTTGATTTTATTTGTTAGCAAAAGATTGCTTTAAGTGTTATTCCATGAGATGTTATGTTACATGCATCAGGTAAGACTGATCTGAGAACAAAACTGATGGGTGAGGATTCCTTATTCAGAATACAAACGCTAAATCCATAGGCAAAAAATGACAGATAATATATTCTGTTTTAAGACATGTAAACAAATTGAGTATTTTGCCTCTCCCCCCCCCTCGTGTAGGTGTGCTGCAAGTAGAATTGATGCTTACTAAAGATGGTGTGAAAGTTTTAAGTGTTGGCTGTCATTTTGGTGACCCACAATGCCAGGTAAAGGAGAGGTACATAATTCCAATGAAACACTAAACAATAAATGTTTTGGACTAGATTACTTTCTGTTGTGTTTTGTTGTCTAATGCTTTGTACATTACAGCTGATAATGCTGCATTAACGTTGTGAGCTAACAAAGGAGGTGCTGCTTTAGCTTCTAGATTAGAATATATTTTCTTCTATAGAGCCCAAAGGGAATTTCCATTGCTCTCCTACTTTGCCATGTTTCCTGAAAAATATCATTCTTTATGTCAGTGTTTATACAGGTCCAGTAGATAGATACAAATATAACATTTGGGAAAAGAAAAAACAACAAAACTGAATTCTGAAGTTAGAACTACTATAGTACTTGTATTTGATTTTTTACATAATTTTATAGATAATTCTTCAACTTCTTAAGAGTGATCTTTATGAAGTTATCCAAGATGCAATTGGTGGCCAGCTCTGCAATTCTATATTGGCTTGGTCAGATAATTGTACTGCTGTGTCAGTTTCCATGGAAAATGGCAGCTATCTGCAAGGTCATAAAAAAAACATGGAAATCACTGGTAAGTTCCTTATTTTTATGTATTTTATGTTTCAGTCTTTTCTTCTGATATTTGATGATAGTCATATTTGCTCAAAGAATAGCATCTTAGAACTCCCTCTGAGATGTAACATTCTTAATTATTTCCTAGGTTTGTCCTTTTTCAAGAGTTTCTAAACAGAAACAAATAATTAAATTGAAGATTTTTCGTTAGTAGAAAATTTATCTCCCGGTCATCACAGAGTATGGGAGCTGTCCATATAACTGCAGTACAATAATAACTATTTGTAGAAAATATTGTGAGGAAAATAATCATGCCAATTTTTCTTTCAATTTGTTTAGGGCTTCTTCAGGCTAGCGAGTTAGATCTTGAAATCTTTCATGGAGCTACTATAATAAAGGAAGGCAAAGTGCTGAGTAATGGAAACAGAATCCTTACAGTAACAGCTGTCAAACAGGACATCATGTCAGCCCTTGAAGATATCTACAAAGGACTAGCAGTCGTTTCTATCCAGGGTGAAACCTACGGAAAAGAAACTAGCCATCAAACTACTGCGTTCTTCAGACAGTTTGTGTATGTGAACAATGAAAAATAACATGTACTAAGCCATGACTTACGACTTTCCCTAGGATTTTCTTGCAATCAGCATCTTAAACAAAAATGGGAGCTGTTCTGGGAATGTATTTATTTTTATTTATTTTATTTAAGAAAATTTTTATAGCTGCCTACACATTTTCAGTGACTCTGGGTGGCTTACAAAGATAACATAATAAAAAATAATATAAACATAACCTAATAAAATAATATAAAAATAAATGTATATCTCAGAACACCTAAAAACAAAAACTATATCTATGAACATGGTTTATAAAGATTCTAATCATTTATATTATTTCATTAGTACATATTAAAGATATAGAAAAACTGTTCAAAGGAATTATATCAATATAGTTAATTGCCACAGTATCCAATTTGTGTTTCTTCAGCAAATATTGGAACATGTGGTAGCATATTAACTCCAGACAACATTGAAACTAAGATAGTTTTGGTTTCTTGGTGGATGACATACATAAAAGTCAATGATGGAATAGAACTATATTCAATCTTTTTACCTTCTCTGCAGCAGCAGCAAACTGCGAGAGCCTGGATTGCGGTTGTTCAGCAAAATGGTCATGTGACGTCTCACTTAATGACCACTTCACTCAGTAACTGAGATTCCAGGTCCAAATGTAGTCATAAGTGAAGGTCTACCTGTACATACATAATACCAGTTCATTTCAAATCTTATCAGGCCAAGTAAACCATTCTATTAAAACCATTATAATATTCAATAAAGATTAATTAAATAAGCAATAACCAATAAGCAATTCCAATTAATGAAATATAATATGATTGACATTATTTATCACTTATTAATATATATGTTTGAGAGGTCTTTGCTGCTTTCTGAGCTTGTGATGATGTTACCTAGTTGGGTAATGAAATGTCTGCAAGAAAACAACCAAGCTCAGAGAGCACCAGAAATCTCACAATTCAACCCTGAGCTGTGCTAAGCTACAAATATTCTTTTCTATAGATACACCATTGAACAAAAATAGTTTGTCAATAGTTTCAAGTACAGGAAGTATTAGGTTTCTTATGTTTTTATGCAGAACTTTTTCACTGTTTCTCTTGATGTAATTCATTTAACAGCAACAGCAGTCAAAGTGGTGTTTGATAATAACTGCAATGTAGTCCCTTTATGAGTTCTGTAAATGCCTCCTTTATTAATTACAATTGCATTTATTTCTGATTGAGGTCCTCATCACATGAAGATAGAATTTCAGATTGCATAGCATGCAGTATCTTGGACCATTCATCTGTGTTATCCCCTGCAAAGGGTACCAAGCTAGGTAAGGGAAGGATGAATGGAAGAATTCTCAATGAACTTGGAATTAAAATATGTTTTTGTTCAGGATGAACCAAACAACCCTTGGCAAATGTTTCCTGGATTGTTTTCACATAACTCGGAAGTTCTTTTCTAGTTCTTTGCACAAGAGCAATTTTCATTTATACACACATCTCATCCTGTCTTTAATATTTTTATAAATAACTTGTCATGATTTTCATGAATCAATAACAGCAGCAGAGAAGGTTTTAATAATAATAATAAACTGAAATTTCTGGTTATTTGAATAATAAGCCTGAATGTATTTAAACCAAGCAGCCACTTGGATGAACTCAATTTTGGCAATGAGTGCTCAGTTGGAAGACCTGAAAAACTAGATAAGGGACATGTAGTCATGGAGAAAATCTATGTGGTTGTTTGGAGTTGAAAATTACATAATGGCACATAATCAGGCTTTCGTATTACATATGCCAAGAAAAGTTCATAATAATAATTTCCATTTTCCTACACCCAGCAGAGGGAATGTCTTTTCCAAGATGACCTCCAGTGTTATCCATCAGTGTATCATTTAAAAGCAGATGCGTTTTCTTTGGAAAATGTAGTTATATCTAGGTATACTTTTAATTAGTAGAATTATCAAGAAATCAAGTTCAAGTAATATGAATCCATTAACTTGTACTGTACTTAATTGGGTGTATCTCCACTTATTGTCTATGGAGATTCTCAGTCATCCGGGTCATGGTTGTCTCAAATGTGCTTTTTTCAAGAGGCAACTGGACTTTCTTGTTTTTTCTTTGAAGACGTTTTGCTTCTCATCCAAAAAGCTTCTGACTGGATGGTGGGGAATGGAAGGATTTATATTCCT
>JANHFQ010009636.1:141734-152728 GCA_032468035.1 Aparallactus werneri | reverse complement strand
TCCCCGTTGCAATGTATGGATAAGCAAAAATACAGTGCCTTTGTGTCAAGTAGTAACATCAGAAGAACAAATAGCAACTTGTAGTAGGAGATAGCAGTAAAAAAAGAATTGGGCTCAAAATTATGCAGGCTTTATTGTAGATGCTTAATTGTAAGTTTGATTAAAAATATCAGATGTAAATACTATTTTCTGCAAGGAGATTTATGTCCTCCCACTGTTTTTAATCTAGTCTTCTGAGTAAATGTATGGTACAATGCCTGGTATTCTTGTCTCATCTGTTAAAAACGTGGACATTATTATATGTAACATATACTTCAAAGGACATGTAATGTTCTACACATTTGACTGATATAATTTATGACTTCATTATTTTATTGTATTAAACTTTATGTAATCATTACCTGTTGAGTGCTTGTCCTTTGTTGTGAATTTCACTATGAAAATATGTTTATATAGTTTTTGTCTAAGAGAAGTTTATGGGTAAATTGTTGATGTAGTAAACATAAGGTACATTTGACTGGATATTCTTGAAATATGTCTGATCTTGAGATTTTTATATTTTTCTTGATTAGTGGAAAGCTAGGAAATCAGCACAATGGTGAAATAAATACATCTGGACAAGTAAACTCTTCAGATGATACAATTCAATCTATAGAAAGTCTTCAAAATGATTCACTAGTGCAGAAGATAGAACAAGTATTATCAGAAGTGTTGGGTACTGAGCCACGGTACAAATCAGGTAAATTAATAAACATTTTAAGATCAGTTTATAATTTTATATCTATGTCTTTAAAATAGGTATTGTTTGCAAAACAGTATGTCATCTCCAGAATGCTTACATTTAAAATAGTTTTCTGGAGATGAATAGTGTACTGTTTTGCAAAATGTGTTGTTTATAATGTTTTCTGTACTATTTGCTGTTTCAGGATGAATTAAATTGACATTTGGAAAAAATAGTTGTATCAATTTTGTATATGTTATGTAATTTATATAAATTAAAGTAGCATAAGTATAAATATTTATTTAATGTGTTCTGAAGCACCATTTTAAATTGTAATAGTTTATAGTAGAGGTAATTTTTTGAATAGAGTTCTTGTGTTATAAAGAAGTTGAGGGAAGATTTTGCCTTCAAACATTTTACCTGTTGTTGATATAGGATCATCCTCCCCTTTGTTTGAAAAAAAAAAGATTTTTTCCTTTGGGCATAGAGAATAAAATGCTTGAGTTACTCTGTCCACGAAAACACAAAAGACATTATTTCCTTTAATAGGTCAGGTATATAGAATTGTTGAATTTTTTTCAACAAAGTGTGTTATCTTGGTTTTCTGATTAATAGCCAATATTTCAGCTTTACAAAAGATCAATTAGGACTTCTGTGCTATTGCTGCATAACAGGATATGTTAAAATTGGAATCTGTCTGACAAAAGATGAACATTTAGGTTAGAAAGAACATGATCTAATTAATATATAAATTTAAAAGAAATTGGGCAAAAATGCCCCCATGTTAGGATGAAGATAAACCCCTAAATTAACGTAAGCCATAAATGAATATGCTAAAGGAATCAGTCCTTGTCCTGAACTATTGTTCAGTTAGTGACCATTTGAAATTACAACAGCACTGAAAAAGTAACTTATGACTGTTGCAGCATCCACATGGTCAAAATTCAGCCACTTGGCAGCTGACTCATATTGATGATAGTTGTAGTATCCCGAGGTCATGTGATCAACATTTGCGACCTTCTGATGAGCAAAGTCAATTGGGAAACCAGGTTCATTTCATAACAATGTTACTAAAAAACATGCAGTGATTCACTTAACAACTGTGGCAAGAAAAGTTGTAAAATGGGGCAAAATTCATTTAACAATTTTGTCACTTAGCAACAGAAATTTTGAGCTCAATTGTGGTCATATATTGTGGACTACCTGTATAGGATCTTCGCTCTTTGGAAATTCATGGTATATATCAGTATTCTTAATAATAGTTGCTTGTTGACTTTTATAATCTGACAATTCCAGCAAATATAGCAAAACTGCTTGTTGGTTAGTCTTGTAAAAGTTTGCCTTTGATTTTCATACAACTTCATGCCATTTTTTGTTTTAAATTTTAATCAAAATATCTTTTTAAAGGGGATGGAGATGATATCGAAAGGAATAATTCACGCTCTATTAAAAGAGGATTATCTGAAGATGTGGAAGATGAAATTCCAAGGAAAAGTTCTAAGAAGGACAAGAAACACAAAGATAAAAAGAAAAAGAAAAAACGAAAGAAGGAAAAAAAAGAGAAGAAATATAAAAAACATGCCAAAGAAACAGATGTTCAGCAAAAAGAATGTGGAGATATACAACTTATTTCTCATTCAAATCTAGAAAATTCAGCTTCTCTCTTAAATACAGAAAATGATATAGATATACACTCTGGGTCTACCTTGAATGAAGTTTCTTCTTTGGTTAATGAAAAAACTGTGTATGAAAATCTAAACTCAGTTATGTTGAATAATATGTTTAGTACAGATACCAGCAAGCTGGATACATCCGAAGAAGATTCTACTTTCATAAGTATTCAGGAGGTCAGTGAAGTTAAGCTTACAAATGAAAAAGAATTGGAAGATGACAGTTACCATCCTAATGTAACTGTAAATGTATGCCCAGAGGATAAATATTTAAGTGATGCTATTTGCACAGTTGTAGAAAGAGTGTCGGATATAAATGAAGTAGAGCAAGCTAAGTTAATGTTGGAGACAACAGATCAAGAAAACATTCCTGAAAGCACCCCATACTGTGTAAGAGAGGAGCAAGAACATTTGGAAACCAGGCTGGAATCTACTGCAATGAAAGTAACATGTGTAAATTCAGTCACAGAGCCTGTGACTTCGAAAAATTTGAAAGAAACAGTATCCACATCTTTTGAATCAACTGGCTATAAATTAATGACTCTCCCTTTCGAATCAAATGCAGAAGCTAAAGATTCAGTAACAACTTTAGGATTTTTAGCTATGGTGGTAGGAAAAGATTTTGAAGCAACTTCAGAATTTTTAAATACTGCAAAAGTGAAAGCTTCAGAAATAAGTCCTAAGCATTCCAGTAGAAAAGATGATTCAGTGCACAATTCTGAGAAAACTGCCACAATTAAAGATTTGCACAAACCACAACAGTTTGGAATAGAACGGAAAGATTTGGAAACTGTTCCAGAAGGTGGCCATACAGTCCTTGAAGAAGATCCTGAGCTACCTGTGGTAGTTCAGCTGAAACCTCCGCAAGAAGTTTCAGAATTTGATCTACAGAAATATAATAGAGCAAACCTTGGTACAGAGATTCCAAAAGATATGAAAGAATTAAGAGAAACTTCTACCCTCATGATAGGAGTGAGTGAATCAGAAAAAAAAGCAGGATATCTTCCAGTCCAAAAAGATGCAACAGATTTGCAAAGAGCACCACTGTTAGAAAATAGGACCAGAATGGATTCAGAAGAACATCTCTCTGTTGTAGAATTGGAAAAAACTAATATAGAAGTTAATTCTGATTTTACGGAAATTGACACAAGATCTGATGGTGTAACAGAATCAGAAAATTGGAAATCTGCTCCAGAATCTTTTAAAGCAAAGAATTTAGAAAGCATCCAGGAATTTGAAAAGGCCGAACAGATTAATTATTTGGAAACTTCATTAGAAACTATAATTGAAAATAGAGGAAACTCTAAAATCATTCAACATTCTCTGGCACTGTTTAATGTGAAAGTTCCTGAAAATGCTTCACAATTAAAAGGCAATGTTTCAGAAACAATAATACAAACAGATGTTGGGAAAATACAAAATCTGGACAGTTCAAAATATGTAGAACTAAGAAATAAAGAAAACAAGAATGCAGAGAAGTTGAAAAATATTTCAGAATCTTTGATGCTTGTAAACAATTTAGAAAATTCCTCATCAGAGTTGCAGTGCATACAAGAAATTAAAATAGCGAAGGAAACTTCACAACCTGATGTGGAGGCACAAAAAAAAGATTTCAAAATTGGTCTTGAACCTGAAGAGAGAGATGTGGATGCTGGTTCAGGATCTCTGCAGATGATATTTGCAAATTATTCAGAACATCATCTAGAACCTTATACAGAAACTGAAGGTATGATGGAGTTGAAAAATTCAGATGCAGTTTTGAAATCATTGCACAAGTCAAATGCTGACAATTTTGAACCACCATGTGACAAGGAAATCAAATATGTTAAAAGTACAGAATCTGAAGCAGTGACTGAAGCAAATGATTTACAAGAAAACTTGCAAAAACATGTAAAAAATGTAGAAACTGCATCAAAATCAATTGCATTACCAACGGTGACATACACAGAGACAATTGAAGGTACTTCCAATAGGATGCAAAGTGAAACTGAATCTCATTTTGTGCAAGAAATAGAACGGAAATGTTTTGATTCCACTGTAAAGAAGAACCAAAGTAGTGCAGATACAACAGATTTGGGACTTATATCAAGCAGTAAGGAAGTAATTGAAACAAACTCAAGTAAAATAGGAGAAAGTGAGTCATTAGATAAGAGTCAAGGTTCATTATTCATTTCAAAATCATTGCACGAAATTGATGTAATAAGTTCAGAAAAAAGTAATCCAGAATTTAAAGGAATAGCAGTAGTACAAGACTTAAAAGAACCTGGAAAATCTTTGACAACTGCAATTGATCCTAAGGAATTTTTTAAATTGAAGAATTTAGTATTAGTTGAATCAAAAGATGATTTTCCATTTGGCAGTACTATGAAACAATTTGAATCAGTTTCAGAATCTCTTGAACAAAATCAAGAACGATTAGAGCACACACAGACACAAATTAGAAAAGAATGTTTAGATTCTGTGCCTGATTTAGTTGTTAAATGTGCAAGAACAAGTTCAGAGCTTCTGTATATAGATGAATTTAACATTCAGGAGAAGAACAAGAAATTGGAAGAAAAAATAGAAACTACAGGATTAATGGAAGCACCAGAACTTCTGCATTTGTCAGAGAGAGATTTGATTGTTCTTACTTCTGATTCTGGAACTAAAGTTTCAGAATATGGTCCAGAAACTGTGTACTTGGCAAAAACAAATTCAGAGATCATCCCAAAGTCTTATGAAATTCAAATGAAAGATTCAAAAACGTCAGAATCTAAAACAATAAATGTAAAAGACTTGAACATTGATTCAGAACCTTTGCTTCAAGCAGGTGTAGAAATTAAAGAATACATTCCAGGATGTAAATCAGTGGTATCATCAGATTGTGTGAAATTTACAGCAGAAACTCCCAGAAAAAATGAAATGCTTCCGGAATCAAAGAGTATAACAAAGTTGCAAAACTCAAATGCAATATTTAGAAGTGAAGGATTGAAAACACCTCCAGCACCTGTATATGTAATAGATACTGAAGATCTAGAAATACCTCCTAAGTCTACAGAATTGGATATAACAGAAAAGCAAGGTGTTCTAACATCTCTATTTGCCTCAGTGGAATCTACAGATGTATCAGAAGAAAGTTTTGAATGTAATTACAGAACAGATATGAAAAAGGTAGAAGCAAGTCAGAAGTCAATTAATGTAGAGTTTATGGGTAAAGAAAAGATGAACGATCAACCTGTCCAGCCATCTACTGATAATGATGCATATATTTCAAAACTATTTATGTCTTCAAATTGTAGTGTAAGGGCACACATAGAAGAAAGACTGTCAGTTGCCGACAAAGAAACTGTTTCTGGAATAACGTCAGAATCTGGTACAGGATTATTAAAATGTTCTGGAGCGTCTGAAACTATCGCAGGTCAAGAGAGAGAGAAGCTTGATACAATTGTGCCTGAATTTATAGTGGATGTTCAAGATTTGAAAAAAAGCCCTAATATTTTAGATGCACAAGAGATGAAAAATTTAAAAGCTAGTCAAAGAGAAAAATATACTAAATCTCTCTATATATTAGAATCCCAGGATGCAGATGAAGTTTCACAGTCTGGGTCTAAAGTTGAACCAAAAGGTTTAAGAGCAACAATGAGCTACGAAAGACTATCGGAAATAAAAGATCCAGTGGCCACTGCAATGCAGTTAAAGAAACCAGAATTAACATCTTCAGAATCTGTTTCTTTATTGGAAGTAGCTGACACTATGAAAACCCCAGAACTCAAAACTCCTCAAACATATTTAGGAGTAACTGGTTTAAAATCTTCTGACACAACTGCAGAGAGTTGTCCAGTAAAAATCATTGACTCTGACTCACAAATCCAACAAGAAAACATTTTGCAAGTAAAAAATTTGGAATCTGCTTCAGAAATTAAATATGGGCTAGGAACATTTCCATTCAAAATTGCTTCAGAATCTGAAAAAGTGACACCAGACCAACTTTCAAAAGCTATTTCAAACATACTATCTTCAGGCAATATGGAAAACCTGGAACAAATTTTGAAATACAGACATAACCAGGAAAGAAAAAATTTAGAGTCTCCCCAATTTGACACCCCGGTGGCTAAAGATTTAAAAGGAAGTCTTACATATGAAGAAATAATAGGTATTTCAGAGATGGCTAGTCAATTTTCAAAAGCAAGAGATACTGGATCAAATATATCAGCTATAGTTCCAGAAACAACTGAAAAATGTTCTGAAATATTTCTGGAAAGTAAAACTATGTCAGATGTACAGGCTACAAATACAAATGTAGAACTAGACAATTTAATTCAAAAGTCACCTGACATTTCCACAGATATTAATAAATCAAAATCAAATTCAGAATTTACTGATATAATGGAATTGAAATGTAACAATGCTTCAGAATCTGTACAGATGAAAGAACTGGAAGATTTTGAAACAGTTGCTGTATGCAAGTCTGTCACTGAAATAAAAAACCTCCAAGCTGTACAAACTTCAGGAGAGAAAGAGCAAATGGATTTTCAGGAACTGTCAAAATCAGTTTTATCTTTAAACACTCAGAATTTGGAAAAAAACTCAAGTTCGCCACAACAAAAGATATTAGAAATAGCTCTAGAACCTGTTAAAGATTTTGTTTCAGTTTCTGAATGTTCAAGTACAAAGGATATAGAACAGAATTTAAAAAGTGGATTTGTGGCAGAAGGGAAAGCTCAGGAATCAACTGTAGAACACGTGATATTAACACAAGATAAGAGTACAGAAATAATTCCACAGTTCACTTTGGAAATGAAAGATTCAGAAGCAACCATAGAATCTGTAGGTGTGGCAAACAGAAAAGACCTAGATGTACAGACTTCTTCAAACGAGCAAACAACTATAAAACCTCTCTGTATGACAACAGAAAGCAATGTGGAAGTAAATCAACTGGAAACCATTGTGCTGGGAGATTCAGGAGAAGCTGTAAAGCCTATGCACTTGGCAGAGAAAGAAGTTATTAGAGTGGGAGAATGCATTGAGGCAAAAGATTCAGGAATAGCTATTGAATCTGAGGTTATAGTAAAGGATAAAGACTTGGAAGTTTCTCTTCAGGACTCTTCAAAATATCAGGATTTAAATGCTACTTTGAATTCTTCAGACATAATTAAAGAAAGTGAAGGGAGTAATTTAAAAGAGAAGAAAAGTGAGACAATAAGTAGTAAAAGTAAAGATAAAAGTAGAAGTGGAAAAAAAGCAAAAAAAAGCAGATCAAAATCTCCTTCCAAGTCAAAGAAACATAAAAAGAAATCTAGATCACGTTCTACCTCTAGACAAGTATCTAGAAGAGCACGTTCTAGAAGCAAGCATGATTCCAGCTCCAAGAGAAAACACTCCACTTCACGTCATAAATCTAGATCCAAATCTGTTGATAAAAAAGAAGAAAAAGAATCCTCATTAAGATCTAGACGAAGACGTTCACGGACCTCTGATCGTCTTAAATCTAGATCTAAATCTCCTGATAGAAGAGAAACTTTAATAAGATCAAGACGTAGACGATCCAGATCATCTGATCGCAAGTCTAGATCCAGATCAATTGAAAAAAGAGAATCAGCTAGGAGGAGACGAAGATTATCCAGGTCTTCTGACAATCGCAGATCTAGATCAAGATCAGTTGATAGAAGAGAGACTTTGACAAGATCAAGGAGGAGGCGCTCCAGATCTTCTGACCATCATAAATCTAGATCACGATCAAGTGACAAAAGAGAGACCTCTCTGAGAACAAGGCGTAGGCGATCTCAGTCTTCTGATCATTGTAGATCTAGATCCAAATCATTTGACAGAAGAGACTGTTTAGTAAGAACACGGAGAAGGAGATCTAGATCTTCTGATAATCTCAAATCTAGGTCAAGATCTCCCGATGACAAGAGAGAGCTTTCAGTGAGAAGAAGGGGGAGAAGATCAAGGACCCCTGAAACCCGCAAATCTAGGTCTAGATCTGTTGACAGAAGGGAGATTTCAGGAAGAGGAAGGCGAAGGCAATCAAGATCCTCTGATAATCGTAAGTCAAGATCCAGATCGGTTGACAAAAGAGAGAGTTCAGTGAGGATAAGACCAAGGCGATCCAGGTCTTCTGATAACCGCAGATCAAAGTCCAAGTCTGTTGACAAAAGGGAGAGTTCAGTGAGGATGAAACAAAGGCGCTCTGTGTCCTCTGATCGCAAGTCTAGATCCAGATCTGTTGATAAAAAAGAGACTTCGGCTAGATCAAAAAGGAGACGTTCCCGGTCTTCTGATAATCACAAATCTAGATCCAAATCTGTTGAGAATATAGAAATAGCAGCAAAATCAAAAAGGCGATCTAAATCTACTGATCATAAATCCAGAACAAAATCAGTTGAAAAGAGGGAGTCAACCTTAAATTCTAGACATAGACGATCTAAGTCATCAGATCGGCCGAGATCTAAATCAAAATCTAGATCGAAGTCTTCTGAAAGAAAAAAAGACACAGATTCTGTGGATGGATCAAGAGGAAAACGCTCTAAATACAGATCAAAGTCTAAGTCCCTTGAGAAAACAGATGGAACTGAGTCTTTGGAAGCAACTTTGAATAATCGAGAAAAATCACCTGAGCAGCACAAATCTAAATCTAAATCTAGGTCTAGGTCTAAATCTTTAGATAAAGCAGGAGAGAAAGAACGTTTGAGAAGATCAAGAAGTAAAGGTTCCAAGTCCTCAGAATCTAGGTCTCGTAGACGTAGAACAGTATCAAAGTCTAGAAGAAATCGTTCACGATCATTAACACGGAAGAGAACAAGATCTAAATCTGATCATCGATCACAGTCACGCTCTCGAACTCGTTCACAATCACATTCAAGACGGAGGAGGACTAGATCAAGATCAGTATCAAGACAGCGATCTTTGTCAAGGAAAAGACATAGACGATCCCGGAGAAATCGATCAAGATCAACTGAGAGGAGAAGAAGGAGATCCGATTCAAGAGACAGTTTTAGAATATCTCTCAGGTTACGTTCCAGAAGTCGAACACCTGTCCGTCTGGGATGTTCTAGGTCTACAGGACGAAGAAGAAGTACTAGTAAATCACCTGATCATCGGCGGTCTAGATCATCAAGCAGATCACCAAAACGTCTCACTGACTTGGGTAAGCAATGTTTTCTCTTGCTAGATAAAACTATCTTGATTATGATGGCATTCATATATTCATTCCACATCATGAATGCGTTCAAAGCTATTCCCCGCCCTTCAGAAGCTTCTTGGATGAGAAGCAAAACATCTTCAAGGAAAAACAAAATCCAGTTGCCTTTTGAAAAAAACACCTTTGGAACTTATTAGATTCCATAAGGCTATCTTGCTAAGCAAGTGTGCTGTATTAGGATCTGAAACATGTATGGAAAGTGCATATATTAATGATGGACTTTTGCAAAGAATGTGGAAGTTCTTTTCCCCCTCCCTGGGTTCATGTGGCTATCGTATTAGTCCAGAAAAATGGATTTAAAAAGACAATGACAGGTGCAGCATGCCAGATCAAACAAATAAAAAACAAAACTTTCTTGACTTTGGAATAAATGTGGAACACTTTTAACTATTAGTAACATTGTTTCTATCTATTTAAATAACAGCCTTTCTGACTGATGTGGAATGATCTTAATCAGTGAATACTGCTACTTTTAACAAATAGGAACAGGTTCCTCGATCATTGTGATAATCTATCCTTTTGATTTCCTCTAACTACACACATACATACCTGTCATGTTGTTTCCTTTCAGGGCATGCAACATTATGCAGAACACAGAAAAGAAATGAGAAATAGTAAATCAAAGAGCATGAGATAAGAAAAAGAAAAAGGACTATAAATAAATCTGGTTTACAACAACACAATTCACATTACCTATTTGTGTCTTTCTAGCCTTACAAATCACCCTTTCTTCTGTCACATCCATATGCTGCTATATACTGCTATATACATTGTCATTTCTTCTTTAAACTTATCCATTTTTCAGGATCTTTATCAACTCCACCCAATCACTATTTCCCTTTCATCTAGACCTATTTATTATTCTTTCATTTAATTGTTTTGCAATTGGTCCTCATTCATTCTCTTTCTATGACCAAACCACTTCAATGTACTTCTTACATTCAGGTTACTCACTTATGTTTTCAAGCCATATTTGTTCAGCATCTTGCTTGACCCATTCTTCCCTTATTTTAACATATATATTTCTTTTATATGTTTGTGGCATGTACACTTGCCACTTACATATATTAAAGCACTCATCAGCTTTCTATTATATAAACACCCATTTTGCAGCATACAATATATTGTACAATATATTAAACATAATATATTCAATATATGTATACTTATCCACTATTTTACTGGTATTTGCATATCTTAAATTTTCAGTTTTCTTTCATTGGTGAATATTTTATCAGCAAACTTTTATTCATCTAGTTGCTCTAGTTTTTGTCATGTGCCATATAGCATTATTTGCTTCATGATATCACCTGCACATTCAAGTTTCCACTTGCAAATGCCCATCATTATATCATACTAGCTGATTACCCGGCGTTGCCCGTGAATTTTTTTGTGGGAATGCATTATTTTAAGGGGAAAATAA
>JANHFQ010009636.1:12271-26638 GCA_032468035.1 Aparallactus werneri | reverse complement strand
AGATAGATAGATAGATTTATATATATATATAGATATAGATATATATATATATACACACACACACACACACACACACACACACACACACACACACACACACACTTCGGGCTCCTAGGACAGGGAGAAACTGTCTTTGACTGCTCCAGACATTTCAAATATTTTGAAATATGTGCCCTCCCACCCCCGCTGGAAGATGACTTGTTCCTATCCTTAGGAACCGTTACATTACATTCAGAATTGCCTTCTCCAAGCTATGAGGGTAATTTTTTTCAGGAAGAACTGTGAAATAAGAGCTGTTGCTGAAAAAACAGAAACACTTGGAAGTCAGAGAGGTCCACGCTTCACCAAGGTCCATCTCTGTGTCTTTGCATTCAAAGCTTTTCAAATTAAATACATTCTAATTAAGGCAGTCACTTTTTTAAAAAATAGATCCTCGTGTTTCATCACTGCTAGTGTCCAAGTTATGAAGAAGGAAAAAGGGCTTTCTACAAAGGGAAAGAACGCTATGCTAATCGTAGATTAATTCCTTTGCTGTCATACCAATACAAAGGCAATGCACAGGAATCTTGGCCAGTACATTCTGTTCGTTTTCTTTTTTAGCTTTCTCTCATGCTTCATCCAATAATTGATACTAATTATTTTTGTAATGTTTGTTAACTCTCCGTATACTCAGCAAACCAAAAGAAAGAAAAAGGAGCCTTTTAAACAAAAAAAAATGTTGCCTCAAACTACACACATCTTCTATGATTGAAACAAGTTATCCTGTTCCCTAACAGGATCAAGGGCAGAAAAAATTGCTTTGAAATCAGGGTAGCAGCACTATTTCAGTAATATCATATTTGCTTAGAGAGTCGCTCAGGAATGCAGAGAACAAAGTTCTGAGATCTGCAATAGGGAAGTCAGTTTTGCTTTACAAGCCACATTCAGTAAAGCCTGGATTTCATGGTGGATCTGGCTTTTAAGGGCAACTATATTTGACTCAAGCATCTTAGGCAGGATATATGGGTTACAGATAAAATTAGGACCAGGGAGATCCAGGTTTTCTTGAGTCATGAAATCTTATTGGGTGATTTTGGGCCAGTTTCACTCTTTCTCTTAGCTGTACTTACACATGGGGTTGTTGTGGTAGTGAAAAAAACCAAAGGAAAAAGTGTGTGTGTGTTGCCTAGGAAGACCGTTTCTAAATTTAATCAATAAATAAAATAGGCAATATGTCTCTCTATATTAATTGCTAGGGAAGATGAATTAGGGATACTACTGCACACCTGTAAGAAGAAACTTACTCTAAATGTCTAGTTGGGAGTTGATTAGCTTAGTCAGAGATCTCATCCAGCAAAACTTCCCAGGTCCGGGGGAGAAAGGCTACCCAGAATAATGACAATATGAAAGCATTTGCCAGAGTTATTCCTGTCATATAATTACTTATTTTGCCCTCCCACATATACATACCAGTCTCAAAAAATTTTATTAGATCTCACACATGGCCACAGGTTTAAAAAAAAGGGGATCGTGTTCTTCTATACTGAATTAATTGCAAGCTAATTGCAAGTGCAGCCAGGCTGTAAGGAAAATTTTGGCAGGTAGGGCAACTTTCTAATGTCTTCTATATATAAAATACTGCAGTGAGGTTTTAACAAGAAGCCCACTTTTCATATTTCCTACCTCCACAACAACTGGTGGAGTTTGCAGTAAGAAAAAAAGCATAAACGATTGCAAAAACATTGGAAGCACAAAAATGTTTATGTTTATTTGGATTTCTATGCCGCCCAACTCCCGGAGGACTCTGGGCGGCTGACAACATCTGACAATAAAAGGCAGCAAAAACAGTAAAAACAATTATTAAAAAACTAGAAATGCTACCCAGAATAAAATTATTAAGCCAAGCAATACACTCAATCCAGTCATACATTGTCATACAAAGCTGACTAGTTAATAAACCACCACCCATTGGCTCCAAGCCTGCAGGCAAAGCCAGGTGGCTCGGCGGAAGGTCAACAGGTTGGGGACGGTCCGAAACCCAGGGGGCAGTTGATTCCAGAGGGCCGGTGCAGCCACAGAGAAGGCCCTGCCCCGTGGGCCAGCCAGCCGACATTGTTTAGCCAACAGGACCTGTAGGAGGCCAACTCTGTGGGCTCTGACAGGGCGATGGGAGGCATTAGGTGTTAGAAGGTGGTCTCGAAGGTAGCCCGGTCCTAAGCCACGAAGGGCTTTAAAGTCATAACCAGCACTTTGAATTGAACCCAGAAGCATACTGGGAGCCAGTGCAGCTTGCGCAAGAGAAGAGTACCGAGGCATGTCCATAATCACTTGTGCAGCTGCATTCTGGACCAGCTGAAGCTTCCGGATATTTTTCAAAGGCAGCCCCATATAGAGCACGTTGCAGTAGTCTAGCCTTGAGGTGATGAGGGCATGAGTGACCTGATTCCCCAGTTGACTGATGGAAAAGAGCCACTGGGGAGATAAACTGAAACCAACGGAGAAAGTTGAGTTGCACTAAATACAGCATTATTTCACCAGAACTGGCTGGAAATTCTGGGGTTTTACTCCAATGTATCTGGAAGGCAGATGGGGAAGACTGGTTTAGAGTGTTATTGTAAAAAGTCACAATGGCAAAGGCATTGTATATTAGCCCTGAAGCACAAAATTGCAATACAAATTTGCTTTATACAGTGGAATCTCAGAACATGACCACAATTTGTTCCCAGTCTGCGGTCACGTTCCAAAGTGATCATGATCGGAAGCGCTGCTTCTGTGCATGCGCAGAAGTGAAAAATGGCACAATTTTTGGTTGTGAACTGAGGCTTGAATCATGAACCGATTCAAGTCTTGGCTCAAACTTTTGGGTGTGAACCAAAGTGGTCGCGAACCAAGGCATTTCACTGTACTTTATAAGGTGAGCTGAAGTTCACTTCCGTGGCTCCTTCCTTGGTCTGCTTCAAAATCAGAAAGACAGGCAATTACTGCCATTTAAGCTTCATTTTTCAAGTCTTTTAATGTAATATGCCTTTCATTCCTAATTAACAGTGCTCATGTCTTGAAGCATTATGAAATTATTCTTGGTGTTTCTTAATATAAAAGTGTTGATAACAATATTACTGTTAGATACCTAGTTCTAACACACACACACAAACACCATGCACACTCAAGGAAGCAAGAGTAATAGAAGTTTATCTCAACTACTGCAATGTATTCCACGTGAAGAATCCATGACTCTACAGTACTGGTAATGTTCACTAATCCTGATTATTTTCAGTGAAAGCATATTTCATACAAATAGCTTTGCCGATCATACACAAAAGGTTAATCATCATATACATTTCCTACGTGGCCTTAGAAAAATCACTTAAACCATCCACCCCCACCCCTCTCTTGTCTGTATCATGTTTTCCATCTCAACAGGGTTATGTTTTTGTATGGGACTATGAACAGAATGTTTATGGCAGTGATGGAGAACCTTTTTGGGGTTCTGTGCCGAAAGTGGGCATGCGTGTAGAGGCCGCGTGCCCCACCACCACCACTGCATGCACATGTGCACACAGACCCCCAGACAACCCTCCATGCGCATGTGCGTGCCCCCAGACGAGGTGTCTTAGGCTATTTTTTGGGTGGTAGGCATGCGCAGTGGGGGGGAACACGCACATGCACAGTGGAGCTCAGTTCTGTGATGCCTTGCATGCCAGCCGACATGGCTCCGTGTGCCATCTTGGGCACCTGTGCCATAGGTTCGCCATGACGGGTCTATGGTCTTCGTTGCAGGGGTCAAATCCTTTCATTTCCAAAAGCTTCCACAAGTGTACCAACTTTCTCTTCCTTTTTCTGCATGTGGAATGGGAGATCCTCCCTCACTCTCAGCAACAGAATATTGTTGGCACCTATGTGTCCCACTTTTTCAGGATGATTCAGACTCTAGAGTGGTTCAGCATAATCCCTAAATATTTTCCAGTATCTGTTGACAAATTGAAAATATGGAATATAAATGTTTGGGCATAAAATGGTCACGCTGTATCTGTTATTGGCGGCTTACCTCTGTCACAATATCAGATTATTGTTGCAGTTTGCACGAATTCCAAAAGATGTCCAAAAAGAAAAGTATTTGAAGACTTTAAAAAATTCAAGCCACATAAAGAAATCCATGGTTATAATTGCCTTCAGAAATTCCAAGCAACTCTTGTTCCTTTCCCTCTTTGTCACTCTCTTGTACAATCCAAGATGGCATAAGGCCTCCAAGGCTTCCAAAGTCTCATGGTGTATATCTGTTCTGAACCTTTTATGTCTTGACAAGATCATGTAGTATCAGTAATAACAAAAAAGATGCAGTAATCACCAATGATCCAGTATTATCATGATTAGAGAGAAGAGAAAACATGCTTTTTAACTATGATAGTGATTATATCCATCATCTCCCTTTATGCAGTTGGCCAACAACTACTAATGATAAGCAAGAAACAGATAATTGGGATGCTTGGGCAGTCCAGCCTTCCCTTACAGTTCCAAGCACAGGACAGTTAAGGCAAAGATCTGCCTTTACTCCTGCAACTGTTACTGGATCCTCTCCTTCTCCTGTTTTGGGTCAGGTAAGTTGATATTTGTGAGTAAGCTAAATACCATACGGGCATAAATTTTATTGGGTACTTTGTATCGTATTTGTGCTCTTGCTTTATGAAATAAACAATTAATGGATTAAATAAATAATAGAACTGATAGTTTCACTTTACGTGAATAGGCAGGAAAACAACAATTTAGGAATTCCTGGGTCCATACCGTTCCTACTGAAGAATGTACAGTAACGCTAAACATACATTGGAAATACATTGAAAATTTCACAGTACCATGATAACTTATGAATGTTGTGCCTTCTCATGCCCATTTTATATTTTATTGATTATTATAGTATATCAAACTCAACCTAACTTCAATATCTAACTAGGGTGAAAAAGTAGAAGGACTTCAAGCACAAGCATTATATCCTTGGCGAGCCAAGAAAGACAACCATTTAAATTTTAACAAGAACGATATCATCACTGTGTTAGAACAGCAAGATATGTGGTGGTTTGGAGAGGTTCAAGGGCAAAAAGGATGGTTTCCTAAATCCTATGTGAAGCTTATATCAGGTCCTATAAGGAAATCAACAAGGTAATTATTTTATTTTGCTACATATAGTAGTAATTGAAGGATTATTTAAACAACTGTTAACATAATTATATATATGAGCATGTGTATGTAAAGATTGTTTAAAGAGAAAAAGCAACTTGTCCATAATCTAGAAATAACAATATATATTCATACATAGTAGATCAATGTGTTGTATATTTTCTTTTCAAGTTGTCCTCGCTGAATAAGCTGCAAAAAACCATTGATCCTTTTTTTTTTCTCAGCATGGATTCTGGATCTTCAGAGAGTCCTGCTAACTTAAAGAGGACATCACCAGTTTCAAAATCTACATTTTCAGGAGAAGGTTAGACTTTTAACTGGAAATTTAGTGGATTATTATATAATAAGAAATTATAAATAGCAACTGAGAGCAAATTTGAAATAAACGTTCTGTTAAATTTGTTAAATTTTGTGCACAATAGATGTTTTAGATCACAAAATAGCCAAATTCTATCCAGATTTTCCTTTACCTTCTCTTTACAATTCTATAGGATAACATGTTACTTGTAGAGATACTCTATTGTTTAGCAGTAGCATTTTGGGTGAGAATTCTAGCACATGTGAGAGCACACATTTGGGACACACTACTTTGTGATATGCTAATTTTTTGTATTTCCTATTGTCTAAATTCTTTCATGCTTGCCTATCAAATTTACTTTTGGGATCATAAGTCTTTTTAATTGAACCCCCCTTCTAGGTGGGCTGAAGCACTTTGGACAGATGGCTATCTAGTCTATTTTGAAGACTTCCAATGTAGGGAAGCATGCCATTTCATGACACTATTTATTCCATTATTTTGCAACTTTATCATCAGGAAATTCCTCCTAATGCTTACCCTGAAGCTACTTTCTGATACTTTCAACCATTCGCTCTGATTCTGCCTTCCAGAGCAACAGAAAACAAATAATCTCTTCTTTAGAAATCTAAACATTACAGTCGTATCCCTCCTCATCTTTTACAATCTGAACATATTCAGTTTCCTTAGATAATTTGTGTTTCCCTTCCTCCCCAATATGGTAGCCCTGCCTTGAACTTACTCCAGTTTGCTGGTGTCTTTTTTATAAGTGTGAACTTGACCCAGTATCCAAGTGGATCTGACCATACAAAATAAGTCCTGTAATGCAGATTTTATTCTTGTTAATACATCCCAAAATAACAATTGCTTTTTAGCAACTGTTTCACACTTCTGGCCCTTGTTGAACTTGTGTTCCAGAATACCTAAATCCTTTTCAGATGCATTGTTACCAAGCTAAGTGTTATGGCCCAGACTAGTAATACTTCCCCAACCTTCATCACCAATCTGGAATCAAGCACAGTTCTCCAAACACACAGCACTTTAATCAGAAAAGCCAGCCAAATTCCAAAAAATCCACAGACACGAATAACTCCTCCTGAAATCAACTGTTGCCTTCCACAGTCTATCAGCCTAGCCACACCCCTTTAAGTCCTCAGGGATGTGGCTCATCACTGGCCAGCTGTAGCTCGGCTTATCCTTCTGCCTCATTCCAGCTGCCTCTTTAAACGCCTCTTATTTCTGGTATCCAGCATGGCCTCCTTCCCCTCACTGCTCTCGTCAGATAAGATCTGCTGGCAGCCAGTTGGGGGGGGGGCAGCCTCTGGCACATTGTCAGCAGCTTCTGGCATACTATCAGCAGCCTCTGGCATACTATCAGCAGTAGAGCCGTCCTCCTCCTCCTCTGACTCCACTCCGACGTCTTGATCGGACTCTGCTGCCAGATCTGTCACATGCTGCTGCTGAGTCACAACACTAAGCTTCCATCATCCTATACTTGTGTCTTTCATTTTTAAAACTCCCCCCCCAATGCAGGATTTAACATTCTGTTTATTAAATTTCTTTCTCTTCATCATTTCGTCATACCATTCAAAGATGTCTAGATCTTTGTGCTTTGTGTTAAAGCACTTATCCCTTTTATAATAACTTCCCCCAAAGTTATTTGTACTTTGTTTTGGATTGAGAACTAAGAAGTGTACTCTACACAAGAAGTGTTACTATAGTTAGGCCTTCATACACTGTGATGAGAATATTAAAGTCCAAAAACTAGAAGTTCTACTTTTTCCCTTTAATAGAGGAGGAGCTATCACACAGGATTTGGAGCTGCCGATATCCAGAATTTAATTTAAAGTGTTTTGTGGGCCATTTAGCTTTATATGTCCAGAAATTATTGTCTGTTAAAGAAAATTGATATTAGTTTAAATGTTCATTTATAGAATAGAACTATTAAAGTAGAAAACATGCAATGAACTGTAAACTTTGTTGCTTTGGATAGTAAGATGGGATGGTCTAGTTTATTTAATAAATAAACTAGACAACCAATGCCCCATTGGATCATTGTTTCAGACTTAAACAGAGAACTTAAACAGAGAAACAGAATGACTGTTTTTTTTAATATTCACACACTAAGAGAAAATGCTTTTCTAGGTGAAGTAATCCCTCTAAAATTGCTTTTGTTTTTATTCTAGAACCTTCCTATAGTAAATTTGTGACAACTAAAAATCCTGTTTAAGAGAAAATCTGAGATCAGAAATTAGTGTATGACATATTGCATGAAATTAATCTGCAAATTAATTAGTTATAAGCATTTTCTCACTTCCAAATCATTTTGCTTTTTAGAATATATTGCTATGTATACATATGAGAGCTCTGAACAAGGAGATTTAACATTTCAGCAGGGAGATTTAATTCTTGTGACCAAGAAAGATGGTGATTGGTGGACAGGAATGCTGGGTGAAAAATCTGGAGTGTTTCCATCTAACTATGTTAGACTCAAAGACTCTGAGGTAAAATTCATATATGTATATTTATTAAATAATTTCGCTATGTGACTGAATAGTTCAAATATGATTGATGATTACAAACTATTGAATTAAATAAGGATGGGGTAAAGGAAGAAACATTAGATATGTTGAACTAAACTATATCAAAAGTCGTTTTTATTCATTGGCAATATTCTTCAGATTCTGAAGAGTATTTCAGATTCTGGTGAATTACTGTGTTCTGGAGGATCAATTATGCTTAAAATATTATTCATCTATATACTGTATGTGTATTCTGTTTATTAGCATAAAATGAAAATATATTTTTAAGGGT
The DNA here is from genome assembly GCA_032468035.1 of Aparallactus werneri. Classification (NCBI taxonomy): domain Eukaryota; kingdom Metazoa; phylum Chordata; class Lepidosauria; order Squamata; family Lamprophiidae; genus Aparallactus; species Aparallactus werneri. The sequence goes on along the minus strand of JANHFQ010009636.1, from coordinate 18,378 downwards.
ATAAAAGTATACAATTGTAGTCTAAACCACTTTAAATTGATCAGGCTTTACTTTTTGGTAAACGTGCATGGATAGTGTTACTTTTTCTTTGAACTAAGCAATTGAAGTTAATATAAAACACTAATTAAGTGATCATCATTTTTTTCTTAAATAACAGTATGGACAATTCTTTATTGCTACTGCAACACTTATACAACTTATACAAACTTATTGTGTTTAGATCTTGATCATCATGACTTAGTCTATTTTCTGTTTTGAGGTTATATATATATTAATTGATTTGGTTCTTAAATCACACATCAATTAAGTTCCTTTGTAGCATATATAAATACCAAATGTCTAATTACATTTAAAAATATAATGTATATAGAAATTGACACATTTTATATTAAAATATAATAATTATTTTGACAAGTGAGGTAAATATTTTTCAGTGAATAATTAAAATTGTAGGCCAATGGAAAGCAATATGTTTTCAAAACTGTCTGAAGGCCAGTTTGAATAGCAAAACCCATATTGTATTAAGAAGTGGGTTCCACAAATGCGGTGCTACCAAGAACAATGCTGTATTTAATTCTCAATTACAGCTAGAAAAGCTAGTTGCCACTTGAAACATGATTCCTTGGATAATATTTGTGGGCATTGAGTATCTTGTAGGAGGAGGCACTCTCAGGTATCCTATACCCAAGCACATTAGGGCTTTAAAAATATCTATATCTATAAAAGAGAAGCCCCGAATTAAGTATGTTTGTATGTTGCATATAGAAAACCACACCCTTCCCCCAATCTCCCCCACAATTGAGACCACTTCCTTACCATTGTGAAATCAGCACTGTTGGGGTTTCCAATGTGTGGGGGGCCTCTTTGCCCCCCAAAAACGGGAGCAAAAGAGACACTCCACACACCAAAAGAGCACAGATGCACTGCACATGTGCCACATTTTCAAAGCACACAGTTGCGCCGGTGACAGCAGCAAAGCTGTAATGTGCATGTCACTATTCACGGAGCAGCGAGCCACCAGCAACAGCTGATCCTCCTCTGCCAGCTGTTCCTATGTGGCGCTGTTTGAAAGGCATGTTGGAATGCTTACACCTGTCCCGCCACAGCCAACCCAGCGTTCGCCTGCCCAGCGCCGGAGGAAAAGGAGGGAAGAACAGGAGAAAGAAGAAAAGGAGGTACAGGAGGTAGCAACAATGGTTTTGCTGCCGACGCCACCATTGCTTCATGGTGGGCTCACCTTCCTGTGTTGTCAAGTGAAGAGGAGGAGGAGGAGGAGGTAGCACCCACCATAGCCTTTGGAGGAGAAGGATTTTGGAAGCGTGTGACAGCCGGTGTCAGTGACAGAAATAATGCCCAACACAGTTCTCTCTCTCTCTCCCCACAAAAGCTACAATTCCCCACCACCCGGAAGTTTGGCTGCCTGGATCACCGCCCACCCTCTCTCTCTGGCAACGGTAACCCTCAGCGCGACTCCTGCTCCATGGACTTCACTGCCACTGCCTGTCAAACGCCCCCAAAATCATCAACCAGCAAAGGATATACCGGTAGCTGCTGCTGCTGCCTCTACCACCTCCCCCTTCTCCTCGCCTGAGAGCACAGAATGGTGACCCCACCATGAAGCAATGTTGGCGGCACCGGCAAAACCGCCTTCCTCCTTCCCCAACACCCCTGTAGTAGATATCGCTGCTGTCTCCTTAAACCGTTTGCAACACCTACTACAGGGATGGTGGGGAAGGAGGAAGACAGATTTGCCACTGCCTTCTCCAACATCGCTTCACGGTGGGGTCGCCTTTCCGTGTTGTCAGGTGACAAGGAGGAGGAGATGGCAGCAGCAGCTTATGGCATAGCCTTTGCAGGAGAATGATTTTGGGGGCAAGTGTCAGCCAGTGGAAGCGACAGAACAGGGGGAAGATAACGAAGAGAAGGAAGAAGAGGAGGGGAGGAAGATGAGGAAAAGGAAGAGGGGAACAACACGATCAACAGAAGGAGGAAGAGGAAAAAGGAAGAAGATGAGGAAAAATGGAAAGGGAGAGGAGGGACAAAAAGACGAACATGAGGAGGAGGAGCAAGAAGAGGAGGGATGAAGAGGAAGAGGAATGAGATGAGATAAGGAGGAGGAGGGAGAAGAAGATGAAGAACAGGAGGAAGAACATGAGGAGGAGAACTCAACAACTTGATTCACAAATGCATTATTTTCCCTGCAGATAAATTACTGCATTCGCAGAAATAAATACCCGAGCAGCGCTGAGTCATCTGCTAGTAGTAAATAAAACTTTGGGGAAAGAAATCGGCAGCTAATACAAAACGTAAGAAGCAGTTAATATGATTTCTATAGATATTCTGGAGACCAACGGGATTGCAGCATTTTGTCCCAATTGAAAACTCTTAAGTGATATACAGTACAAGGCGAGAGAAGAATGACTTGCGGACTTCAACTCCACAAGTCTGCATGAGTGGCTGGGGAATTCTGGGAGTTGAGGTCTGCAAATCTTAAAGTTGCCAAGGTTGGACACCCCTGCTTTATATGGAAGAAAAAACCCTGACTTCTTGCCAAGCTCTCCAGTCTGTTTTTCTGTTTTCAGCATGGTTCTGGTTTTTTTTGTATTGAAGTACCCATCCTTCCTCCTCTCATATGGTGGTGCAGCTTGACTACAGCTTGTCAGGGCAGAGTTGAAGTTGGCAGAGAGAGGAGTGCTCAAGGACACTACTTACTCTCTTCAAAGCCAGGTAGAAAGGCAGGCAATTTAGCCAACTCCCAAAAGATGACAGGAAAACAAGTCCTCCACCTAGGAGTATAAAAATATCAGCATTGTCTTACTATTGAGTAGAAGTGAACTGGTGATGAATTCATCTTTTAAAAAAAATTTATGATACAGATTAGTTTTGTTACATAGCTGCAGAATATTTTTGCAAGTGTAATACAGATGGCTTTTGAACTTTTTTCTTACTAAATGTAGATTGCTACATTTAGTAAGAAAAAAGAATTAATTGAATAGTCCTTTTTAACCTAAGTTTGTTTTGTAAAATATTCTTCTGTTGAATTTAAAATTATGTTTATTATTTAAAGGTTCCTGGAACGGCTGGAAAAACAGGAAGCTTAAACAAGAAACCTGGTAAGCTGTAAACTGTACTCTGAGGAAAATGATGTAGCATTTGTAAAATATTTCTCACTCTTCTGTTTTCAAATTATTGTATGAATTGAGATGCTTTAAAGGATATAAGATGCTATATTTATTCTGTATTTGAAAAAATAAAATGGAAATGTCTCAGAATACAATTTTTGATAGATGAATCATTTTATTAGTCTCTTTTTCTGAATCTAAAATCAATTTTTATTTATTTTGAAGATTTTTAAAAATATAATAGGGACGAGCTTTTCAAATTACCATATTTTTCGGAGCATAAGACACTCCAAAGTATAAGATGCACCTAGCTTTTGGGGAGGAAAACAAGAAAAAAATGCCTCTGCCACTACCTCCCAGCAATTTGTCTCCTTGCAGCAAACAGCAGACAGCCTGATCAGCTTCAGCACAGCCTGAGTAGCACAAGCAGCTGATGTCAGTTGGATTGGCTTCCCAACAATCAGCTGTTTCAGGCTGCAGGAATTGCCATCACCTATTACTGCCTCCGCGCCATTTCTGGCCTCTGCATCCCATTTTCAGCCTCCATGTGCCCCATTCAGATCCCCGCCGCCTGAGCCAAAAATGGGGGGCACGAAAATGCGTGTGGAGGCTGAAAACGGGATGCGGAGGCCGAAAATGGGGGGCACGGACACGGCAATAGATGATGGCAATCCCTGCAGCCTGAAACAGCTGATCGTTGGGAGGCCTATCCAACCAAAAATCAGCTGCTTGTGCTGAAGCTGACCACGCTGTTTACTGTTTGCTGCAAGGAAGCAAGTTGCTGGGAGGCAGAGGCTAAAGGGTGGGGGCCAGCGGGTAGGCGGGCCTTCAGCAACATTCGCTGTATAAGATGCACAAACATTTCTACCCACTTTGGGGAGTAACTTTCGTCTTATACACTGAAAAATACAGTAACCTATTGCCCGTTTTGGTGAATTTCCAAACAACAATTTATTTTGTATTTTAACTATTTTATGTATCATTTAAAAAATAAAATATTAGGAAATTTGTCATAATCCAAATTTTGAATTTTAAAAAACCAATAAAGATTAAATCAGAAAAAAAGTTTTATTCTGTCTCTGTCCATCAGTTTTTCTGTCAAATTTCTGTTCCAGGAAAATAGGGTTGAATTTCATTGTTAGTAATATATAATTTTGTTAACTGCTATATTCTGTCAGACTGCAAAGAAAGGGGGGAATTACTTTGTAATCCCGGCTCCAGAGTTTTGCAAAATAAAATGTAGCAATCAATGTGAAATTGCATTGTATTAATTTTGGGGGGAGAGGTGTGTGTTTAGGATTCAGTATTACAACTACAGTAAATCTTGTCTTTTTGCAATTTTCTGATTGATTCTTAAACTTCTGTTCAGTATTTTCTCCCACCCCATGCAATAGTGCTGGCAAAACAAGCATTGCTAGTAAAACAAGCAAGCTCAGAGAGCACCAAGGACCCCTGAAACATCTTTACCTGCACGAAGACTGTAATATATAAAGCTCGTCATCCCTTCCTCTGGGCCACAGTCAGCCATTCTGTATAAATTTATTCTTTACAATTGGAAGTGATATACATCTCTATAAGCAGTAAATGTTAGGAATCTGAAGAGAGAGTTCATTAGGTTCTCGTAAGGAGCACAGAGAACAGCAAAATCTGTTCTGGTAATGTTGGGGTTTGATCTATTTCATTCAGCATCCAGGGTGATATTTTGAAACAGGACCTCCCTTGTTCTGTAATATATGTCAGGGAAAAACCAAAACTGACTTATTTTTTTTCCTTTCTTAGAATAAGGTGCAATTTACAAAAAAATTGAACTTTGTGTGAGAATAATACACAATACATTCCAGAAATGCCAGTGTGTGGATTTCAAAGCTACTCTTCATTGAAATATACTTAAGTTATACCTTGAATGTTCTTGCTTTGAGATGGAATATGATAGAAACTGCAGTGATATTAATTCTTATTGTAGGGAACACTCATACTAAATGTTTCTCAGAGTTGTTTTGTGTGTTGGGCTTCAGCTAGAATCATAACTCATTAGTTTGCTGGTTTTTCAGATCTGCCCTGAGGAATATATGCAACTAGTTTATGACCTGGCTTCGCCCGTGTATAGTTGGGCCTGATAAAGCCGGGGAAGAGAAACAGGAGGCACGGCCTCCTTTGTCCCCACTCGCCCCAGCCGGTCCAACTCTGTCCCCGCTCAGTCCCAGGTTATCCCGCTGCCTCCGGCACTGTGTTCCCTGTCTCCACTTGGGCCCACCCAGCCTAACCTCGTCCCACTGGCTCCACCGCTGGCTGCTGGGCCCCATCCGGCCTAAGCTCATTGCCTCCGCCACTACCTCCACCACTACCTCCTCCTGATGGCTGCCACCTGCAGTTTAAAATTTAGCTGGCCTGTAGTGCACATGCGTGATGTGTGGTATCACACTCCTCTCTGGTACCCCTTGTGGACCAGAGTGAAGGCGTTGGCAATATTGCCACTGTGTAGGGGTTGGCACTTTGGCACTGTTTTTAGGAGGCACAGACCCCTACAATGGCATGTGAGACCCCCCACAGTGTTTTGGGTAAGTTATCCATATGCCAAGTTTGGTTGAGATTGGTCCAGTTGTTGAAGAGCGTATACGGCACATACAAACACAGACACCCACCCACACACTGTTTTACATATATAGATGTGAGAAGCAGAGACATTTTTGAAGAGAAGTGAAATAAATTAATCTAATCCAGGTCACTAGCTAATATGGCTGAGAAAAGGTTCGCGCATTATCCTTATGAATGAGAGATTGGAAATGATGGGGAAAACCATGTGAATCAAATGATAAAGAACTGTTGGACATTAAAAAAAGATATGACCTGGAGTTTCCTGTTAATGTATTCTAATTTTCTACAATAATACTGTGAAATTTTAATTGATCACAATATTTTTTAACAGTTGAATGAAATGAGATCAGAACAACATGGAAGCACAGAATCTGAAAAGGACCCCCAGTT